>CM019163.1:20097242-20370257 GCA_009733165.1 Naja naja
TGCGTATGTGGGTATATGCATTTTATTTATTTATTTATTTATTTATTGGTCATGTTTAAGTAATGTACATTGGAGGTGGTGACCCTTTCAAGAGCTATATGCAACAAAATTTCATTTTTAATGTATGCCGATTAGTGTACATTTAAAGTGTCAATAAAGTTATTCTAAGTCTTATGATCATACTGTTGAAAAAGTGCCCCAAAATGACCACATGAACATTTTACAGGATTTCTGAATTCAGAGAGATGACATTTAGAACACAGCATCCTCAAAAACTATAGAAAAACAAGTACCAATAAAAAAGGATATTGCAGTTCAGGGTTGAAATGAAGAGCCTTGGTGTTCTCCACGTTTGCACTTCTTGAAGATGTTTCATTATCCAACTAGGTTACAGCATCAGTGCTAGAAGGAACTGGGGTTTGAGGAGTGGAGGAGGAGGAGGAGTGTGAGCTCCTTGATGGTCTCTGAGCCTGGTTGTCTCTTACAGACTTTTCACTACCCAACTAGGTAACATCATCAGATCAAATCCCATTCCTTTCTAGTAATGATGATGTTACCTGGTTTGAGTAATGAAATGTCTGCAAGTAAACAACCAGGCTCAGAGAGCACTAAGATCAGTGGAGGGATTCAATTTTTTTTACGACAGGTTTTGTGGGCGTGGCTTGGTGGGCGTGGCAGGGGAAGATTCCTGCAAAATCCCCATTCCCTCCCCACCCCACTGACCTGCTTTTCAGCTCCCTTATCCTGTGCAGGGCAACCAAAAGAGACCCAGCCGATCAGCTGGGACTCAATGGGAGGCAAGAATGGATGGGGGCGGAGCCAGTCAGAGGTGGGATTTGCCAGTTCTCCAAACTACTCAAAATTTCCCCTACTGGTTCTCCAGAACTGGTCAGAACCTGCTGAATACCACCTCTGACTAAGATCCCCTCAGAAAAACAAATTTTACATATAGATACGGCAATATCAAATGAAACTGAAGTAGCTTAAAAGGAACTGGGAAAGAATGAAAAATATCCACAAGTCAAATTCAGAGATTATGAAATAAGCAGACAAATGTTTTTCCCATCATTACTGGAGTGTAACAAGCCTGAACAACAGGCAAATGTTTTTCCCATCATTACTGGAGTATAACAAACTCAAGTGTAACAATGTAGTTGTCATATGCGCAAAAAATGGAAAGATACATCATCAATTCTCACAGTGGAAGGCTGGATGGAAAAAGTGATGGAGCTGGCAAAATTAACCATTGTTAATGTATTCAATTCTGTATCTAGTTGGGAACTGCTTCTGGAGTTTCTGCTCAAGACAAAACAAAGCAAAAATGAAATTTTTGACTTTGGGTTTTGCTGACTAGGTTAGTTCGCTGTTATGCAAATGGCTTTATTAAATATATGAAAATAAAAAGCCAAAGGTTGTCACTTTATTTTGCATTTTACTGCATTAAAAATGTTGGAAATCATTGCTTGCTTTCACTTTCTCCTTTCCCCTAACCATTTCCCCCCTTCCCCGTTTCCCTATTATCTTTATTTTCATTTGTGTAATGTATTATGACAAATGACAATAAACATTTTAAAAAAGCAAAAGTACAATTGTCAAAATAGCTGAAAAATTAGTTTTGACCTCAGAGCATTTCATTCCCAGAAAACAAACGTTGCTTAGAATCATATGCATATTTCTGGCAGTTCTAAAGCTTGGAGTGACCCTAAATTACCAGCATTTGTTGAGAACACTGTTCAAAAGAGAGTATATTAACCCTACAATAAAAATAATACCCAGATTTAATAATTGTCGATAAGATAGGCAAAAAACTCTGGATAGTGGACGTGGCAATACTTGGAGGCAGCAGAAGAGAAGAGAAAAAAACTCGAGAAGATAATAAAATACAAAGACTTGCAAATAGAAATAGAACAACTGTGGCAAAAGCAAGCAAAGGTACGACCAATAGTAACAGGGGCCTTGGATGTAACCCCCAAACATCTGGAGCATCAATTGACCATCATCAGCATTGAAAAATTCACCATAGTCAACTGCAAAAGGTGGCTTTTACTCAGAACAGCTTCTTCTTCAACTGATTGCTTTATTCAAACAGGAGAATATATTTAATTGTGTTTTTTATTTGGATATCACTTCTGGATTTTGTGCTTGTGATGAAAAAGAAATAAAACTTTGACTTTGTTTTGCCAATTAGATAGGTTCATTGTTATAGAAATGGTGAGTTATATACTAATGTGTAAAAGCAAAAAGTTGAGGTTGGAATGTTATCTTGTACTGTGCTAAAAAGAGTCGGAAGTCAACACTTTCTTCTTCTTTCCCTTGTACCACATATTTTCTTTCCCCCTCTATTTATCCTTCCCTTAATTTCCTACTTTTATTTCTCTGTGTATTTTATCTATATATATAAAAGCAAAATACCACTCACACATCATCACAAAATCTCCAGAACTGTAAAGCCTACAAACTTGAAATTTGGCACATATGTTCCTCTTGGCTTCTAGGTGCTCACTAAGAAAGGATTTTTTCAAAATGACCCTCAGAGCATTAGTATTTCCTATATTATTATTATTAACATGCTCTGATGCTAAGGAGTTCTACGCCCCCTCCCTACCTGAAAAGAAACCTGTTCCAAATGCAAAACACAAGCAGAGGAGAGGAGGTTCAGTTTCACAGCAGCAACCAGCTTTAGTACAGAACAGTTGAGCTAAGCCACGCTCAGGCTCCTTGATGTCTCCTTCTTTCTCACACAGCAAATACTTTTTCAGTTTCCAGCAGCCCTCAACTCTCTCACACACTGACAGGAAGCTAGCCAGATGAATACTGATGGATGCTGGTAGGAAGAAGCAGAATTATTTCCCCTTATTTTCCTCCCCCAAAACTAAACCCAATCACATAGCTTTGTAGCGAAGCACGGGTATCCAGCTAGAATATTGATAAAATAGTAAATGTCGTGAATGCAAGAACAGCTTCTTCTTCTTCCATGTCTACATCAAACTTTAAAGTGCCAGAATGAAGCTATATTCTTGGCTTTGTCACTGGCCAAAAGTAAGTCATTATTGGTACATGTTTCTGGTAGTAGTTTACATACCAGTAGTTGGGCTCTGCTCTGTGTCTCTCAGAACAGCTTCCATCTATATGTTGCTTTATCATTTTTTCCAACCATGTGTGTATTTTGTCTAATATTTTTTTTTGCCTTTGGACATGTCCACCACCTATGATAATACAAACCAGGTATCTGATGACATTTCAAACATTTAGTGGACATGTCCTTAAACATCTTTGCCAACCTTGTGGGTGAAAAATATCATTTATAAATCATTTGATAAAGATTTTCTTTATATGCAGTTGACATCGTTAATTTATAATTCCTATCCCACAATTTCTGCCACTTATCTAACTCTATTGTGTAACCAAAATTTTTAGCCCATAACTATCATTGTCTCCTTTACTTGCTCACTTTCCATTTTGATACTTAATAGATATTAATAAATATTTATTAATTCCATCCTGCAACGTTATCTGTAACAGCCTCAAACATCCACATCTGCCTATCCTAGGTCTTTGGGAAAGACTCAGTAGGCAGACCAAAATGCCAAATCCAGTCTGAACTTCTGGACGACTGTGCAACGAACAATCATAATAATAGCAGGAGGTCAGGACTTACCATATATCCCGGTCCACAGGTGCATTTCCCTGTGATGCTGTCACAATCAGCTCCATTTTGACAATGGCAAACAAGGCGACAACTTTCACCGTAGAACCCTGGTGCACACGTTTCATTGCAATAGAGCCCTGCCCAGCCAGCTTTGCAGTTGCATTCGCCAGACAGAGGATGGCAACTGTCAAAAAAGAGATCCGGGATTAATCAGCTATTCCACCAGGAAGAAAAGCAACCCCAGGTCCTTGGAAGCCAACATCTGACCCAGTTAAATGTCACACCATGTTTACAAACATTCCAGCTAAAGGTCTAGGGAGATACTCAGTCCTTCAGGTCATGATTGTCCCAGAGGCAACTAAACTCTCTGATTTTTTTTTTTTGCACACATTCTCATCCAAGAAGCTTCTTCAGCTCTGACTGGATGGTGGGGAATGGAAGGATTTATATTCCTTGCAGACAATTCCTGCTCATTTGCATTCTTTTAGCATGTCGTTAATGTTATGTATGCAGGTTTGAATGTCATTGGTTAAGTTTATTTTTTTATTTTATTTTATTTTTTATTTTTAATTACATTTATATGCCGCCCTTCTCCGGAGACTCAGGGCAGCTTACAATTTTTGGGATACAACCCAGTGTGCTCAGCAATAGCCTTCATTCCATTGTATATGCCTGCTTATTACTAAGCGGCATTTTTACAAGGTCAGCTAATTGCCCCCAACAATCTTGGGTCCTTGGTTAAGTTTGAACTATTCTTGTAAAATGTCAGAAATGATTGGTTTAAAAAGTGCGGGAAAACCCTGCACTCTGATTGGCTGGCAACTGCGGCTGCTGGCTATAAGTAGCAGCCACAGCCCAGCCAAATCGGGTCTGTTATGAGCTGTGGTCACTAATAAACTCTTCACTGAAGCACTCCACGTCTGACTCTTCATGCAAATCTAACACTGGCGACGAAAGTGGGATTCTTCCTGAAGAGAAGACGACGTGGAAAACAAGCTGAGAGAGATGGCTGCACTGAACACCCCCCCAGCCCCGTTTGATCCGACGGCAGAAGACTGGGACTCGTATGCAGATCGTTTCCAAATGTATTTGGAGGAAATTCTCGCTGACATTTCGAGAAGCGGAAGAGGGTGGTCTTTCTCACCCACTGCGGTCCGGCCATTTTCAAGATGGCGAAGGCATTGGCGGGAGCTGCAGATGTGAAGGTAATGGACTGGCCCGATTTAGAAAAGTTATTAAGAGCCCATTATGCGCCACAAGTATCGTGCCTCATTAAGAGACACGAATTCTACTGTCAGGATCAAGGGAAAGCAAACGTTAATGACTTTGTGGCAAGTTTAAGGGACATTGGGGTGCATGTGAATTTGTCAACTTAGAGAGGCCATGCTCGATCGATTTGTTCTAGGCCTAAAAGACAAGGTTTTGCAGAGCAAATTATTAATGAAACCTAAGATCAAGCTTAAGGAGGCCATAGAAGAAGCTTTTTCAGCGGAAGCTACCAAGTCCTCAGCAGCAGCCATGAAGAAAATTAACAAGGCCGCAAGCCATCCTGATGTGGAGAGATCCACAACAACCCATTGCGAGCAATTAGATTCTGATTCAGAATGTAGCAAGGTGGAGGAAGGAATTTATAGACTCAGAATGGAGAAGAAAAGGAAAGACCTTGGAAGAAAGAAGCAAGACTTTTATTGCAGAGGTTGTGGGGGGGGAGGCCACCCCCGCACTGAATGCAAGTTTTTTGATACCATCTGTCTCCTTTGTGAAAAAAGAGGTCACCTAGCAAGAGTCTGCAAATCATCCAGAACTCCACCAAGCAGGAAGAAGTTTCCTGACAAGATTTCAAGCCTAACAACTTCAGTGAGAAAATGGGGCACAATACAGAAGCAAATGGGAAGAATGAAACTCATCAAACAGTCACCATTGGTCATTCTTCACCCTTAAGAAGCAGAAAAGTACATGTGAAGGTACTAATTGAAGGAAGGCCTTGCCAAATGGAAGTGGACTCAGGCTCCTATTTATCTATGGTGTCATGGGACACTATTCACAGGCTACTTCCCAACATTCAGAAGAAGCAATTCCAGAAGCAAGCACTGACTCTTAAAGACTACCAAGGGAACAAGATTCCAGTAGTTGGAACAAGAGAATTCATCGTGAAGTTCAAAGGCCACGCCAAACGTTTGCCCCTGATCATCATGGACAAGGACGCCCAAGCTTGCTGGGACTTGAGTGGTTCAATCCACTAGGCATCGAGGTGACTGGCATAAATCACGTGAGCAACACTGAATGGGAGGAGGCCCTGAAGTCTGAGTTTCCAGAGGTCTTCAGCAAAGGATTGGGCAAGTATATGGGGACCCCTATCACTTTCAACCTAGATCCCAAGGTGTCCCCAATTCCGCTTAAAGCCCAGAAGGGTCCCATTTGCCTTAAAGGAAAAAATTGATGCACAATTAGATAAACTAATAGCTCAAGGAGTTTTAGAGCCCACTGACCACTCCAGATGGGAGACACCCATAGTCACACCAGTCAAGACTGATGGGTCAGTGAGAATCTGTGGGGACTATAAGGGGACATTGAACCATGCACTTCAACAGAGCGCATATCCAGTTCCAGTGGTGCATCATTTATTACATTCACTTGGCAGGGGTACAGTCTTTGCCAAATTGGATCTGGCCCAGGCATATCAACAACTAACAGTTGATGATGCCACTGCAGAGGCCCAAACCATTGTGACTCACAGAGGTGCCTTCAAATGTAAAAGGTTACAGTTTGGAGTAAGCGTGGCACCAGGCATCTTCCAAAGCCTTATGGAAAGGATGCTCCAAGGACTGCCAGGGGTAGTGCCTTACTTTGATGATGTGTTAATCTCTGCTGAAAATGACACTCAATTACAAGAGACTCAGAGAAGTCCTTACCAGATTCAAGAAAGAGGGTTAAAAGTCAAGGAAGAAAGCACTTTTAGAACTGACAAGGTTGAGTTCTTGGGCTATATGATTGACAAGCATGGCATCCACCCTACAGATGCCAAGGTTCAAGCAATCAAAGAAGCCCCTAGACCAAAATGCAAAACAGATTTGCAAGCCTTCCTTGGACTTATTAACTTTTTTCCCATGTTCCTACCTCAGAAGGCAACCATTGCAGACCATTACACAGATTGCTTGACAAAAGTCTGTTTGGGTCTGGGGCAGGAAAGAACAATCAGCATTTAACAGTATTAAAAGACTAATCACATCTGATACTGTACTCATACAGTTCTCTGAGATTTACCTGTTGTACTGACTTGTGATGCATCCCCCTTTGGAGTGGGGGGGAGGTTTTGAGCCACAGGCTTCCCAGCGGGAGGGAAGCTCCTATTGCATTTACTCTCACGCCCTTGACCAAAGCAGAGAGGAATTACAGTCAATTGGACAAGGAAGCATTGGCAATTGTTGCAACTATCAAGAATTTCATGAATATTTATATGGGAGAACATTTACCATTGTCACAGATCACAAACCTTTGTTAGGCATTGTGGCAGGAGACAAACCTACACCCATTATCCTGTCACCAAGAATGCTGAGGTGGACTGAATTTCTTGCTGCTTATTCCTACAACCTTATCCACAAGCCTGGCAAGGACATTGGACATGCTGATGCCTTGAGTCGTTGCCCACTTCCTTGTCACAAGGAGGACTTTGAACCTGAGGCACACACCTTTTTCCTAGAAACTGTTGCCAAGCTTCCAGTACACACTGCTGAAATTGCCAGAGAGACTGCCAAAGACACTTTATTGGCTCCTATTATAGGCTGGATTAAGAAAGGTTGGCCTCTTCAAGATCTACCTCACCTTGCCCAACCTTTTAAATCCAGGCAAACTGAATTATCTGTATTAAGAGGGTGTATTTTGTGGGGTAACAGGGTGGTTATTGCTGCAAAACTGCAAAGAGAGGTTTTGGAAATGCTACATGAGGGTCATCCTGGTATTGTAAGGATGAAGGGATTGGCCAGGAGTTATGTATGGTGGTCAGGTATTGACAAAATGGTTGAAAACTGGGTTGCATCTTGTCCCAATTGTCAGGTAGTCAGGCCTGCCCCACCTCTCACCCCCAAACAGGAATGAGAATGTCCTAGGGGCCCATGGTCTAGGATTCACATTGATTTCCCTGGCCCTACCAGAGGGCACACCTTCCTTATTATAGTAGATGCATATTCCAAATGGCTAGAGTATCCCTATGGCATCCACCACAACTGATGCTGTCATGAAGCAGTTTAAAAAGCTTTTTGTAACCCACGGGTTACCTGATGTTCTTGTCTCTGATAATGGCCCTCAATTTACATCCAACCCTTTTGAATCCTATCTAGCACAACTGGGTATCAGACATGCCCTGACAGCCCCTGGGCACCCTTCGGCTAACGCTGGGCTGAACGAATGGTACGTTTTACCAAGGAAAAGCTTCAGCAATTGGGTCCTGGGGACATCACTGAGAAAGTTGAAAAACTTCTTAGAGTTCAGCACATCACTCAACTAACTTATCCCCAGCAGAGTTGTTGATGGGTAGGAAACTTAGGTCTCTCCCTTGACCACCTTCATCCCACTTACGCACCCAACGCACCACTAGATTCCACGAGCAAAGTTCGCACGTTCAGTGTGGGTGATTCTGTTTATGCTAAGAACCTTATGGGTGAGCCTTCATGGATTCCTGCTGAAATAACTCAAATCACAGGCCCTCGTTCTTACAGGGTACAAACAGAGGATGGAGTCCTCTGGAGCAGGCACATTGATCAGCTTAGATCCAGGTTACCTCAGGAACATCGCAATTGTTCCTCTCTAGTTCCCATACCTAATGCTTTTTCTAGGGGAGGGGAACATGTGGATAATCAGCAAGCAAGAATCAACCCCAGTGTAACGAGCCATTACGACAGGAACCATCCCAAAACCTGTCACAATGCCAAAATCCATCCTTACAAGTGGAAGATTGCACATCACTACCTGACTTGTGCTGACATTGGGCTGGAGATGGGTTGGGAGGAGAGACCAGATTCTAACAATCAAACAGGGTCTTCTTTCACAGGAAGTCCAACTAGGGAAATGTCTACAGACACATTTCCCCTCACTGGGTGAGAACGTTAAAACTTCTGAACCACGAAGGTCTCAACGACACTAAGAACCACCTATTTAAAAGAATACATTAGATAGGTTGGGGTTTGAGTACGGACTGAACCTAGTGGGGAGGGGTGTTATGTGTGCAGGTTTGAATGTCATTGGTTAAGTTTGAACTGTTCTTGTAAAATGTCAGAAATGATTGGTTTAAAAAGTGCGGGAAAACCCTGCACTCTGATTGGCTGGCAACTGCGGCTGCTGGCTATAAGTAGCAGCCGCAGCCCAGCCAAATCAGGTCTGTTATGAGCTGTAGTCACTAATAAACTCTTCACTGAAGCACTCCGCGCCTGACTCTTCATGCAAATCTAACAGTTAAGGTCACCTGGAGGTTTATCTGTGTTATCAGGGTCACCTGAGTGGTGCAAATGGGTGTGGAACCTTCTTGGAACTATTGAAAGGACTGTGTTGTATCTATCTCCAGTTTACAACAAGATCCTTTCAACAGTTCCAAAAAGGCTCCACAGCCATTTGCACCACTCAGATGATCCTGACAACACAGATAGCAAGGATGGCTTTTGCACAAAACTGGAAAAATACTGAAACTCCAACTGAAGCAGAAATACTAAGGAAAATCATTATGTGCGCGGAGATGGACAAATTGACTACGGAATAAAAACAAGGAAGAAACGGACTATTATAAAATATGGAACAATTTTTATGGATGGCTGGACAGGAGAAAGATCCAATAGCCTTTCTTAAACTGTACTTGATGTACATTGGACAATAAGTGATATGAGCTCAGCAATACCCGTTCAAATTTAATGTAAGTTTTGTGTTTGGTTATATGTTGTTTAAGTTTATGTTTGTGTGTGATTATACAATAAAATTTATTAAAAAAAAACACAGATAAACCTCCAGGTGACCTTAACAACATGCTAAAATAATGCAAATGACCAGCTGTCTGCAGGCAGTATAAATCCTTCCATTCTTGATCCTATACCTCTGTTCATGCAGCCTAAGATTACATTGACTTTACTTGGAAAATGCAAACCAGAATTACAAAGTCCCCAAGAAAAGTTTTACTTAGCTGGCCTAGTTTCTACCCCCAGCCCCCCTACTTAAGCTATCAACGGAAGAGCTAGCACATAATGTTGTGCCTAAAAATTACCAAGTTCTGTAGCTGTCTTATGGTTCCTCGAGTAACTAATTAAAACAATTAATCAGCTTAATAAAAAAATAAGAAAAGTTTCCAACTGACATACTCCTTGAATTATATGTTCCTCGGTTCACACCTCTTAACATTTAGATGAAAACTCATAAAAACAGCCAGTGCTTCCACCCACCTCCGCTTCTATTAATCTCCATGGAATGAAAACAGAAAATGAAACAGCAACGCAATCGTTTAGTTTTTCTGGTTTTCCGTTTCTTCCTTGTGGCACATACAACGCTACATTTTCAAGCCACTTGGCCCCGCAAAGCTAAATTAAATCTTTCAAAAGTAATATATGTTTCTTGCAGTCAGAATCCATACATTACAATTCAGCCAAACACCACTTCACCTGGTAAGCATTTCTCCTGCAAGGTGGAGCCTTTCATCAGAATATAAAAGGTTAGGCCTTTTAAAAACAAATTACCAACATGAAATACGTTTATTTTATGAGTGGCACAAAGTTTATTCCCCTAAATAATAAGCATGCAAGAGACAAACAGCAAGAAGAGCAGAATTAACAGCCAATATGCAATTCAGGGAAAGCTAAAGGGTGTTTTTTAATCTCACTCTCTCTGTCTCTTAAAATCTATATTTCTGCCTTCGGTAATACTCTGTCTCAGCTCATATCTCCTGACTCTGAATCTTATCCTCCTCTGTGCAAATTCCACTTATGAAATTCACTGAAGAAAGTGAAATGGACTGAAAACAAGTTATGTCTGCCTAGGTCTCTACTCTTTTTTTTTTTAGTTCAGCTCCAGCAAAGTGTCCACTGTTGATATAAGACTGTGGGTCAAGACTGAAGACCTTAGCTTGGAAGTAGATCTACAGTGGAATCTCAGGACTCATTGTTAATTGGTTCTGGGAGGCACGATGAGCACCAAAAACGATGAGTACCAAACAAATTTTTCCCATAATGATTAATGTAGTAAGTCACAAGGCAGTTGACACCCTCTAGCGTGAGCATCAGGTACCAAACAACGAGTACTGGGACAAAATTTTCATGTCAAAATGCATTGAGTACAGGTTGTCCTTGACGTATGATCACAATTCAGCCCAAAATTTATGTTGCTAAGCGAGACATGGGTTAAGTGAATTGTGCTCCATTTTACAACCTTTCTTGCCACAGTTGTAATGTGAGTCACTGCAGTGGTTAAGTTAGTAACACGGTTGTTAAGTGAATCTGGCTTCCCCATTGACTTAGCTTGTCAGAAGGTCGCAAAAGGGGATCACGTGACCCCAGGACATGGCAACCGTCATAAATATGAACTATTTAGCACCTGAATTTTGATCACGTGGTGCTGCAACAGTCATAAGTGTGAAAAATGGTCATAAGTCCCTTTTTTCGGTGCTGTTGTAACAAAAAGAGCTGTTGTAAGTCAAGTATCAGGATTCCAGCAGTTCCCCCATTTAAATCATGAGTCTTGAGCCAAACTTCCAAAACTTCAAAAGGATTTATTGGGAGTTAACATGTCCGGCACTGCCTGGGTGTAGCTAACTTCGAGACACATAATTCATAATTCATAATTCCTTGACCCTGGTTTCCCCCCCACCCCCTGGGTATATTGTAATTCATATTCTCCAATGGGACACATCCATAGCCCAGAGTCATCAATCAGGCTCTCCAGTTAGAATTTTGCACGGCAGAAACTTCAGTCACCTAGTTACTATCTTTGAAAACATTTATGGAATGCAGTTTAGGTTTGCAAGCTGTTGCAACTGCTCCCTCTCCCTTTCTGTTGGCAACTCTAAAAAGACCAGAGAAATATTTTATGAGTTGACATCAAGGACTACATGTACCAAATTTGATGAATTTCAAAGCAGTTGAATACCAAGGTATCACAGTACAAGAATTGGATCCAATTTTGGACACTGGCATTATGTGCCTTGCCTATGATGATAATGCCACGGTCAGGCTGGAACCCAAATCCAGACAGACAGATGTCCTTTGAGAAGGTCATAGGTCCTTCATCTTTTGGTACCTCCTTGTCTTGAAACTTAACAAGCTGAAGCAGAGTTTCTTGGAAAGTTAAACCCTGAAATGCCAACACAACGCATGAAAAATACATCTATGGATCCATGCCTGCCGCTGCCTCTCCTGTCCCCCTGAGGACCAAGATAAGGCTGAGCAGAATGACAGATTTTATCAGTTGAGTGACTAGACTCATTTATTAAGAGTTGCAGATACCATCTGGAGACAAGACTGTTTCAAGGCAAGAAAGCAAGTACAAACAGATAGGAAGTTAAAAAGAAGCCAGCCGTGAATAGAAATCTGGCTGGATCTGAAGCATATAAGTATTATACTGGGGGAATAAATGTTAAGAAGGTCATTTATTCCTATCAAATTTGAAAGTCCCACCTAGCCTTCATTAAGAATGCATCCAAACTTCAGATTTCCTTAATGAATGCAACAATTCATGAAACGAGGGTAGGGAAACTCTTTATGCAATCCTAAGCTCCATTAACAGAGGGATACAATCAAGATCAAGTGAGGTACTAATACCTATAAAGCCTTAGTAAGGCCACACCTAGGATACTGCATCCAGTTTTGGTCACCACACTATAAAAAAAGATGTTGAGACTCTAGAAAGAGTGCAGAGAAGAGCAACCAGGAGGATTAGGGGACTGGAAGCTAAAACACACGATGAACGGTTGCAGGAACTGGGCCTGGCTAGTCTAGTGAAGAGAAGGACCAGGGGAGACATGATAGTACTCTTCCAATATTTGAGGGGCTGCCACAGAGAGGAGGGGGGTCAACCTATTTCCAAAGCACCCAAAGGCCAGACAAGGAATAATGGATGGAAACTGATCAAGAAGAGATTCAATCAGGAAATAAGGAGGAATTTTCTGACTACTACTACTACTACTACTACTACTACTATTATTATTATTATTGTTATGTAAAATTAGTTTAATCTTTTTAAGTATTTATTGTTCCTGTTTTTAGTTGTGAGCCGCCCCAAGTCTTCGGAGATGGGGCAGCATACAAGTTCAATAAATAAATAAATAAATAAATTTTGCAAGGGCTTTGCAGAAAAGATCTCCTGATTTGGAGAGAACCTTGGTCCTTCAGTTAGTGATCTTGCCGTTAAGGCAGAACATCAAGCAGTAACAGATTGGAAGCTGAACATTGAAAGGCTTTGGGATTTTTATACAAAAGATGCAACTCTTGGGATTAAAATGTCTTTAAGGAAATCAATACGGGTAGTCCTCAGCTTACAAGTATATCTTTAAGCGACCATTCAGAATTACAACCACACTGAAAAAAGTGACTGATAACCGGTCCTCCTCTACCATCATAGCATCCCCATGGTCATGGGATCCAAATTCTGGTGCTTGGCAACCAGCATGGATTTACAACTATTGCAACATCCCAGGGTCATGTGATCATCCTTTGTGACCTTCTCAACCAGATCGCTATCAGGATGCTGCCATAAGAGCCACGGTGGTGCAGTGGTTAGAGTGCAGTACTGCAGGCTACTTCTGCTGACTTCCGGCTGCCTGCAATTTGGCAGTTCAAATCTCACCAGGCTCAACGTTGACTCAGCCTTCCATCCTTCCAAGGTTGGTAAAATGAGGACCCAGATTGTTGAGGGCAAGAGGCAGGCTCTGTAAACCGCTTAGAGAGGGGTGTAAAAGCACTATGAAGCAATATATAAGTCTAAGTTCTATTGCTACCTTTCTTCCTTCCTTCCTTCCTTCCCTCTTTCCTTCCCTCCCAGTAATTAGAATGCAGTATTGCAGGCTTATTCTGCTGACTGCCAGGGGTTCGATCCTGACCGGATCATGGTTGACTCAGCCTTCCATCCTTCCAAGGTGGGTAAAATGAGGACCCAGGCAAGAGGCTGACTCTGTAAACCACTTAGAGAAGGCTGTCAAAGCACTATATAGTGGTATATAAGTCTTAAGTGCTATTGCTATTCTGGTGGGAGGCATCCCCCCCAATAACGTTGTATGGTCATTTCTTATTTCTGGTCTTTCCTTTACTTCGATGTACCTTCCTTGGAATGGGAGGGGGAGGGATGGGTCTGGGGCCATCTGTTTTGTCTCAGATCCAGAGGGAGGAGCAAGTGACTCCTGGGAACAACTTCTTAACACCTTCCCAGCTTGGAGTTCTCTCAACAACTTCATACCTGTAGGACTGGACTGAGGGGAGGGGTTTCTACAACTTTTAACCTAACCGTTTTGAGCGGGAACTTCAGATCCTCCCTTGCTTTTCTTGCTATCACTTTCTCCCAACAAAAGCTCCTTTTGAAATGCTGCCTGTTTCAAGAGTTCTGCTTTCTTGAGGGGATAAGAGAGGCTGGTTCTTACAGCCAGCTTCCAACAAGCAAAGTCAAGGGGGAAACCAGACTTGCTTAATGCTGTGCGATTCACTTAATAACTGTAGTGATTGCGGTGGCAAAAAAAAAGTTTGTAAATTTAGGTCTGACTCGTCAAACAATCTCCTGGAGTGGAGGTTAAAACATATGATAAACGGTTGCAGGAACTGGGATGTCTACTCCAGCGGTCACCAACTGGTGGGCTGCAGCCCACTGGTGGGCCATGAGAAAATTTTGGTGGACCGCAGAGAAATCTCACCCCAGAGCACCCCCCAAAGCAATTAATCCAGGCTGTGCAGAAACCCAAGGCTGCCCAGCCCACATGGCCTGCGGGAATCCTCCCTGCCCACTCACTCCTTACCCGACAAACTTGCCTACTAAATTGCTATTTTTCCTTTTTCTGACCATCATCTGTTCTGCTGTGCCGGGAGATTTAGATTAGCTAGGAAGCAGAAGGTGGTTTTCTTGCTTTCTAGCTAGTCTTTAGATCTTCAGCTCGGCTTTTAAGCAGAGCCGAACCTCCCTTAGGACTGAAGGTTCTATTATTCAGTGCAGACTCACAGCAAGCAAATTTGAGAGACTGAGCTCCCCGATGGCAGATAGGTAGATCACTGAATGATTCTGTGAGCAACTCAATCTGCCTGCCTGCTTTGCCTGATTTTGGGTAAAGTTGCTCTTTTTTAATAAAAAATTCAATATTTACATACATGGTGTGAATTAATTTTCTGAGTTTGCTTGCAAGCTAATTTTATGTGACAAACTGAGCTAGCCAATGGCAGATAGATAGATCTCTGAATGAATCTGTGATTCTGTGAGCAACTCAATCTGCCTGCCTGCTTTGCCTGGTTTTGGGTAAAAGTTGCTCTTTTTTTAATAAAAAATTCAATATTTATAGAAATATTTATAATATTTACATACAAGCCATGCCCAGCCAGTCACATGACCACCAAGCCACACCTACAAATTAGGCCACACCCACAGAACCAGTTTGTGGTCCCTGGGATTTAAAATTATGTTTGGTGGTCCCTGAGGTCCAAAAGGTTGGCGACCCCTGTTATAGAACAGTCTTAAAAATCTGTCTTTTTATCCAGGCTTTTTAAGTTGAGAGGGTTCCCTTTACCGGTTAGTTTGAATCATTTTAATTGTTATACTGGATTTTAGTTTGAGCGCTAATTTTCTCGGTTGCTTTGAGCTGCGAAATGAGAGTGGGGTAGAGCAAACTTCTTCTACATCAGTGGTTCTTAACCTGGGCGATATCACCCCCCAAGGGGCAATTTTGTTTCAGGGGGCGAATGGAACGAAAGGGTGCGTGGGGTCGAAGGAATGGAAGGGGGGCGATATGGGGGCGATGGAGCGATGTATATTGGGAGAGAGAGAGAGAGGGAGAGAGATCTATATTGGTAGGTAGGTAGACAAAAAGACAGACAGGTAGGTAGATAGGCAGAAAGGCAGGCAGGCACACAGGCAGACCTTTTGGATGGATGGATGGATGGACGGACAGATGGACAGACAGAAAGAATACGAGAGCAGCAGCACTTTGGGAAAGCGTTGGCGGCGGCTTTTCCCAACATGCTGCCACATTCAAGGCGCTGGTTCAGGTGCGGTACAACAGTCAATGGGGTGAGCCTGCAGGGCCGGCACTTCGAACACCTCCCTGCCGCCTCTTAGCATCCCCAAGGGGGCCGCAGAGGGGTGCTAAGAGGCGACAGGGGGGCGTTTGAGGTGCCGGCCGGCCCTGCAGGTTCACCCATTGACTAGCACTGCTCTGGAGCCAGTGCCTCCAATGAGGAAGCAGTGGCACGTTACGTGCCGCCGCGGCCGTGTTCAACGCGCCACCCCCCTGCCGCCTCTTAGCTCCCCTCTGCTGGCCCCCTTGGGGACACTAAGAGGTGGCAGGGGGTGGTTATGTTGGGGGAGGGGGGCGATGACAACTTCCTCAATGGCTCAAGGGGGCGATTCTTTCAAAAAGGTTAAGAACCACTCTTCTACATTAATGAACACAATGAGAACCCAAACAGCAGTTTTATCAGGTGAAGCTACAGTAAAACAGACACAAAGATTCATGTCCCTGAAAATAAAGTTGAGATTATGAAGATAAGCAGTTCAAATCAGCATGTGTGACAGATGTTGGCTCCTTCAAAATGAAAATATACCTAACAGTCGCTAGACTTCTCCAATAGAAAATTAGCATGCATAAATACAAAACTGAGAGGGGGAAATGTGTCATTTAAAAACTGGGATTATTTTTCTTCCAATGCCTTTTCCTTTCTGGGAATTCCCTTCCCTTCATCTCTTCTCCCTTCCCTTCCTTCCTTCCCTTCATCTCTTCTCCCTTCCCTTCCTTCCTTCCCTTCATCTCTTCTCCCTTCCCTTCCTTCCTTCCCTTTATCTCTTCTCCTTTCCCTTCCTTCCTTCCCTTTATCTCTTCTCCCTTCCCTTCCTTCCTTCCCTTCCCTTCCCTTCCCATCTCTTCCTTTCCTAGATTACCTTCTTCTCTCTGATGGAGAAAGCTTATAGCCTGTGATCTGGCTTTAGCAAAAGAATAGATTTTATTTGATTTGTGGAGCCAAAGGCATATAACTAAGGCACCAATCACACCACTATCTTCAAGAGAATTTCAACTCTATAATCTTTGAGACAGGAGCTTAACCCCAGACAGAGTTTGAGTGATCTCCGTTAAAACATCTACCTTGCTGTTTGTCTCCTGGTTGAAAGGGGTCACTTTGGAACGTAACTCTGGAGTGGCAGAAAAGGTCAGATAAATTATAAATGCTTGTTTGAATTGGGGTTGAGAGAGTCGAGCTGTCCTGAGGTAATCAAATATGGCAGAAATGGAAACAAGGCTCAATACAGAATGATCACTTGCAGAAGAGTTCGCCAACTTTTGCACCAAACTGCCGAGTGCAAAGTAAAAGAACAACAACAAAGCTCCGTTGAGCTCAGGCAGCCATCAGCTCGAGAATGCCAGTCTGTTGAAACCCCCCTCTACTACATGCTGACCAGGTGGTGCATCCATTCAATGCAGATCATCTGATGTGGAAAAGAAATGAGATGAAGCCAAGGGTCAAAATAAAAACAAACCACACCACGGACTGATTTGCATTTACTGTAAGCTTTCTCAGTCAGAGAGAAGAAAGGCAAGCAGGCAAGCAAGCAAGGAGGAAGTTCCCAAAGTAATAGGATCTTAAGACTGGAAGGGACCATTGAGGACTTCTACTCACTCCATACTCAATGTGAAAATTCACATTGAGTATGGGGGGGGGAAGCAGATTCTGAAAGTGAAGGAAGGAAGGAAGGAAGGAAGGAAGGAAGGAAGGAAAAAAGAGGTGAAGGAAGAAAGGGAGGGAAGGGAGGAAAGAATGAGGATGAAGAAGCACGGCGCGAAGAAGGAAAGCAATTCCTCTTGAATACCTTGCGGCAAACGGAGGGCATGAAACTTCGTGGGCGCGGGTCGTCCCTCCTCCTCAGCTGACACTTCCCAAACCCCCTTCTTCCTTGACTCGAGGTTGAAAGATCCTATCAATCCTATTTTAAAGATGCTCTTAGAAGGAAGCCGAACTCCACTCACTCCTTTTGCTGTCTGCCCAAGGCCCCGTCGACACTTCCATCAAAGCCTGGCAAGAAATGCTGTTAAAGTCTTATACCCTCCCTTTTCTTTTCCATCAGAGCCTGGCAAGATGCTGTTCTCATACCCAACTGGCAATCCCTCCTCCCCACATTTCTTGCAGTGGGCCTAAGAGCAGGAGATGAATGTCTTCCCTTATGCAGAGAAAGCACCTGGTGACGTTTTCCTCCTGGATACCAGAAAGCTCCTTGCTGTACATCTTCCCCCTTTTGCAGAAACACCGTACACGTACCTGACTGTGTTAGTAGCGTGACATGGACACCGTTTGTTGCATTTCAGTCCATAGTATCCCTCGGGACAGATCCGCTCCTGACAATGGATGCCCTTAAAGCCCAGATCACACAGACACGCTCCGTTGACGTGGTAGCACTTGGCTCTGTTCTCGCAGTTACACTTCTCCATACACTGGAAGCCAAATGTCCCCACTGGACACTCCTCCTGGCACCTACGAAGAAACATCAGGGACTCAGCATCAGGTAGTCCACTCTGGAGGACTTGCAAAAGACTTCCAAGTGTGGGCTGGTAGAACATCCATGTGTCAACTCATAAAAAATTTCTATGGTCTTTTTAGAGTTGCCAACAGAAAGGGAGGAAGGAGCAGTGTGGCAGCTTGCATTCCATAAATGTTTTCAAGGATAGTTTCTAGGTGACCGAAGTTTCTGCCATGCAAAATTCTAACTGGAGAGCATGATTGATGACTCTTGGCTATGGAAGTGTCCCATTGGAGAATATGAATTATGATACACTCAGGGGGTGGGGAAAAACCAGGGTCAAGGGTGACAATGGATTATGTGTCTCAGAGTCGGCTACACCCAGGCAGTGGTGGCATGTTTACTCCTAATAAATCTTATTTTAAGTTTTAGAAGTTTGGCTCAAGACTCATGATTTAAATGGGTGGGTGGGAACTGCCAGAGCCCTGACACCATGACTGTGTAGTCAGAGGTATCCAGAGGAGGGGAGGTCCATCCATGTTAAAGTGGCAGAAACACTGGGCTGGGTGGAACAAATGATGGAAGAGCACATTCTGTTTAAACCAGAACTATTTCTCCTGGGACTAATGATAGAAGGGTATAGGAAAGATATAGCATATTTAATTATACATGTTTTGACAGCGGCGAGAATGATATACGCGCAGTATTAGAAAAATGGAACCCTACTACCAGAAAGAGAAATAATAAAGAAAATAATGGCTTGTGCAGAATTGGATAGGTTAACCTTAGAATGGAAGAATAAAGGGGGATCAGTTTTATCAGTGGCTACAAAAAAGAGGGGAAGGTCGTGGGGGGAAGAATGAATAGAACCAAAAAGCAAATACTGTATCAATAATGTGAAAGTTAATGGTTTAGCAATATTTTTGTATGTATGGTATATGTGATGCCAAAACGGCAGCACCGTTGCATATTTACAGTTGTAAACAATTTAAAAATATATTTAAAAAGTGAGAGAGAGAACACTGGGCTAAACCATACATCAATCAGAAGCCACAAGGGTTGGCTCCATACAACATCTAACCCAAACCCCCAATCAATTCTATTCTACCAATGTTGCATGGGGTTTGGCCAGTGTAGGACCATTTCTGATGCTCTCAGACATAGTATAGTGGGTTGTTACGATTGGTTCTGCTAGATTAATCCAGCATGCTGTTTCTGGCATGAAGTTGAGAAGAGTGTGAGGGTGCACCCAGGTAGGATAACTCTCAGAATTATCTTAGGTAAGGTAATCCGGGTAAGGTAACTCCCAGAATTCATGCCAGCTGGCGAATTCCGAGATTTGAAGTCCATAAGTCTTAAAATTGCCAAGTTTGAATGAGCATTTCTTGGTTCCCGCAACATTATCCTGGGACACCTGTGGTGGGATTCAATTTTTTTTTACTAACTTTTCCGTGGGCGTGGTTTGGTGGGCGTGGCAGGGGAAGGAGACTGTAAAATCTCCAGCCAGAGGTGGTATTTGCCGGTTCTCCGAACTACTCAAAATTTCCACTACTGGTTCTCCAGAACTGGTCAGAACCTGCTGAAGACCACCTCTGTGGGACACTTATATTTGCCTTCACTGTGGAAACTAAACACCTTTGGGTATCTCTGCTGTTGTTATGAAGGAACTCCTGGCAGCTTGTAAAGATTTGGGTATTATCTTGTCACTGCCTTGACCCTTGGCAAAACAACCATGAAAAGCCACTGGGCCAAATTATTGGTAAATTATTCCTTCCTTATCATATAGGTTGCAGCATTATTATAATAATAACAACACTTAAGACTTATATACCACTTTACAGTGCTTTCCAGCCCTCTCTAAGTGGTTTACAGGGTCAGCATCTTGCCCCCAACTATCTGGGTCCTCATTTTACTAACTTCAGAAGGATGGAAGGCTGAATCTACCTTGAGTCAATGAGAATCAAACTGCTGACAGTGGGCAGTCACCCTGCAATACTGCATTCTAACCACTGTGCCACCATAGTCCATCCTTCCTTCCTTCCTTCCTTCCTTCCTTCCTCCCTCCCTCCCTCCCTTCTTAGCCCTCTCTAAGAGGTTTACAGAGTCAGCTTCTTTCCCCCAACAATCTGGGTCCTCATTTTACCCATCTCGGAAGGATGGAAGGCTGAGTCAATCTTGAGCCGGTCAGGATTGAACTGCTGGCAGTTGGCAGAGTTAGCCTGCAATACTGCATTCTAACCACTGCACCACCATAGCTAAGCATTCATACAGGTTACAGAATACCTGAGTTAGAAGGACCATTGGAGGTCTTCAAGCCCAACTCACTGCTCAAGCAGGAGACCTTATAGTACCATTCTGGATAAATGCTGTCCGATCACTTCTTAAAAGCCTCCAGTGATGGAGCACCCACAACGTCTGAAGGCAAGCAAGTCATATCACCACTGATTAAAATGTTTACTGTAACTGCTCCACAGAAAAGCTACTGTTAAGCATTTTTTGTTTGTCGGTCATTTTGCACAGAATACAAAGCGTTAAAATATGACAAAGAGGGAGAAAATATTTAGCAGATATTGTTTGCCTGGGGGAAAAATGCAGCAATAAAATTGCTTAATAGGAAAAAGAATATACAGTGGCTGATTTAATTTAATATAATTTTGACTAGAAACAAACAGGCTGTGAAAAACATCAACTAGTTTGGCTGCTGTACATACTTCTGCGTGAGTTTATCATCTGCGATAGTGATTTTAAGGCATTTTAGTCAGTAGAACGATCTTCTGCTACCTTTTAAAACAGAAATATTACTTTTAATGTTTGGACTGAAGTTCATTAAGAACTGGCTTACATATTTAGATAATTAAACATGGAATGTCACTGACAAAGATAAATAGTTTCAAGTAAATGGTTCAAAATATATCCACCTCTGGAAAGCTGCTTGGTTTAAGACCCAGAATTTTAGGCTTTATGGAATGCAGTTTTTCTACCGAGAAGAATTTTTGGGTGTGTTTATGTAATGCGGGAAAACCTTACAGGCATGTCCTGAATATCTATAATCTTAAAATGGCCCGTTTTCTCTTGAAATAAACTGTTCAGATTCCTCTGATTCAAATTATATCAAAGTAGCACCTCACTGCAAATATCTCTTAAGCCAGGGGTCCCTAATCTTTCCAGCTGGTGGGAGAGAGGATGGCTCTGCACAAACAGTGTGCGTGCACACCACAGCTCCATTTGCACAAGCATTGGGCATGCACACATGCCTCTTGCACAAATGGAGCTTGTGCAAACAGTCGGGGGGGTTGGGGAGCCCATCTTAGGCTATCACTGAGCCCGCAGCCCTGCCATCTCTTTTCATCATTGCTGAGAACTGAATATGAGTGGCCAATTCTGTGACTTGCCCTTCGAAGTCAGCCCTTGCAGGTCGTTTCCTTTCTGGAACCCTGGTGTGTGTGCACACGTGTGTGTATGCTTTCACACTTAATCTTCTGGCCCTTGGAACTGAATAGCCCTCGATCTTCCTGACTACAGCACCAATGCTTTCTTTGGCTGAGCAGTTGGAAACTCTCACGAATGAAGGCAAATATGTGTGTCCCAGGATAATGTTGCAGGATCCAATTTGAGTCTGTCACTGAGCAAAAAAGGAATCCTACGGATTTTACTCCGCTAGTCCTTCTCAAAGATCCATCTCATCCTTTTTTTTTTGAACTATTACCATCTGGCAGACGGCACAGAATAATAAAAACAAGGACAAATAGGCTGAAAAACAGCTTCCATCTCAGGGCAGTAGCTTTATTGAATTCTACTGTATAGTGCAGTGTCTGGGGTTTTCAATTCAATGTGCAGAGTGTGAAGGATGTGTGTTGGTGTTTATTTTCATGGTCATGATGTGCACTGAAGATGGTGTTTGATTTCGTTGTATGAGGTGCAATGACAATAAAGTAAAATAAAGTAAAGTAAACTATAGAGAATAGTGCTCATCTCCGTTTCAAGGCCACTGAACAAGCACTGTCTGAAGGCATTTCTGCAGTCCTGTGGCCAGCATGATGTCATGCAGCACTGTAACTTTCCCACCGAAATGGTACCTATTTATCTACTCGCATTTTCATGTATTCAAACTGCTAGCTGGGCAGGAGTTGAAGCAAGGATGGGAGCTCACCCGTCACATGGTGCTCGAGTCTTGAACCTGAGCTGCTGACTTTCCAGCTGACAAGCCCAGTCTCTTAACCCCTGAGCCATCTTGCTGCCTCTTTTTTGGGGGGGCTCGTGCTGGAACCCATCCATCAGAGATTTCCCGAGGATGGGCTCCAGCACAAGCCTGAAAGTTTGGAAGAATAAACCTTTGATGCCGGTGACAGACTCAGATTGGATCCTGCAGTTGGCAACTCTTTCTGACTGATGGAGAAACACACACGCCCCACTGTTACCTGTTCCAAGCACACTTTGCTTATTTAAGCAGAAAAACACAATGAAAAACACATCGAGATGAATGGGCTGCTGACACCTCAGTATATCATCCTGTATTTATAGGCACTATCTAGCCTCTAAAAAAAAAATCAAACCTCGGTGCCTTCATCCATTTACATAATTAGTAGCCTTTGCTCCCCTCTGGTCCTCGCTTCTCTGTGGTTTATCCCTTTGCTACCTTGGGAAGATCAAATACACCCCACAAGTGAATTTCACGCAGTGGAAATGCCTCACTTCCTATCCTATCAATCCCGAAAGACCATTAGGGGTGAAATGTGCTGCTTGGTTAAATTATACCACGACTGAATGCACCCCTTGCCCGATTCTTGTTCTGTTTTCCATTTCATCCTCCTTATCTGGAGAGAGCTACTTTAAAGCCGTTCTTCGGGGCTTTAATAGTAAGTGCATAATTATTTTGGCTTGGGTTAATATACTTGTCAAGCAGTAGAATTAATGGCCACAATTTCACAAAATATTAAACACTACCATGCTTTGTTTAACACATTATATACATGTAACAAATATTACTTTCTTTTACGAACATTGGTAAGAGTGGCGGCCAGCGCATTCATATAAAAGCGATATGTTTCTATCTTACATGGAGTACAGGATGTTGCACCTCGGAACATTTAAACTCTTCCGTCACGATTTCATACACACCAGTAAAAAAAAATACATAGGAAAAAAAATGAACAAAATGAAACAACAAAAAAAGAAATCACACACTGGGTTCATCATAAGTGTTTGCAAAGCGACTGTTCCCCCCCCCTTTTTTTTAAATTAATCTACCTTTGGCTTTATGGCTTGGGTAGTGTAATATTTCCTAACTTTTATTGCTTTTTAGCAAGCTGGCTTTGCATCTGGTGCGTATCGTCAGCTTTTTATTTGATTGTGCTTTATTTTCCATTGTGTTGTTTTTCCGTGGATGCTTTTAGAGGTTTGTTTAGTGCTAATTTGTTATTTTTTTTACGATACCTACAGAATTTGTAAAGATCAACAAATGAACAAGGTTAGTCCCTTAGCCCTCATGCAACACCACCATCTTGCCTGGGGAGATTCCCCCATGTGGGTGCCCGCGACAGCATTGCATTCACACTACAAAGATGATTGTTGTGTATGAACAAATGGAAATACAGGTAGCCCTCGAGTTACGACCATAACAGAGCCCAAAATTTATGTTGCTAAGTGAAACATTTGTGAAGTGAGTTTTCCTCCATTTTACAACCTTTCTTGTTGCAGTTGTTAAGTTAATAACCTGGCTGTTAAGTGAATCTGGCTTTCCCCATTGACTTTGCTGATCAGAAGGTTGTAAAAGGTTGTTGATCACGTGATCAATTCATAAAACATTTTGTATACACGTCTTATAGTTGACACCCGGGACATTATGACCGTCATAAATGTGAACCAGTTGCCAAGCGTTTGAATTTTGGTCATGTGACCATGGGGAATGCTGCAACGGTTGTAAGACTGAAAAACGGTCACAAGTCACTTTCTTTCAGGGTTGTAACTTTGAGCGGTCACTAACCAACTGTTGCAATTGGAGGACTACCTGTAATGAAAACAGATTTTTGACAACTGCAAGAATGTCATTTTGCACCACGTTTGTTGTTGTTTCTGTTGGTCATCAAATTATAAAAAAGAGGTTGAGACTCTAGGAAGAGTACAGAGAAGAGCAACCAAGATGATTAGGGGACTGGAGGCTAAAAGATACAATGAATGGTTGCAGGAACTGGGCATGGCTAGTCTAGTTAAAAGAAGGAGTAGATTGTCATATAAACTGAGCAAGGGAGCAGAAAAGAAAAAGATAAGAGTAAATTCAGGAAGGGGAAATGGTATTAACAGGTAATGACTTTATTCAAGAGTCCTTTTATATACCTTCTGCTCTGACCTGTATAAGAGACAGGAAGTGGATATACAAATAATAGAAAACTATTTTAGTTTTAGTATTCTATAGACTTTAGAAAAAGTGCAGAGGAGACCAAGCAAGACGATTAGGGGGCTCAAACACACGATGAACGGTTGCAGGAATTGGGCATGGCTAGTCTAGTGAAGAGAAGGACCAGGGGAGACATGATAGCAGTCTTCCAATACTTGAGTGGCTGCCACACAGAGGAGGAAGGGGTCAAGCTATTTTCCAAAGCACCTGAAGGCCAGACAAGGAATAATGGATGGAAACTGAACAAGGAAAGATTCAACCTGGAAATAAGGAGGAATCTTTTGACAGGGAGAACAATCAACCAATGGAACAGAAGTTCCTTCCAGAAGTTGTGGGAGCTTCAAAACTGGAGGCTTTCAAGAAGAGATGGACTGCCATTTGTCAGAAATGGTGTAGGGAGGTTGGACTAGATGACCTACAAAGTCCCTTCCAACTCTGCTAATCTGTATCTGTATCTAAGTTGTCCAATTATTCAAAATGCACAATTGTCTCCAACTGACCAGAAGCAAAACTGCAGTTCGCTTCCCACATTTTAGTGACTAAGATGTTTTAATCAAATATTTACCTCAATGTACATGCTTTATTATCTTCATTTATTAGGCAGAAATTTACAAGCTATCTTTAAAGGAGCACAAGAGAGAGCTTCCAGCTGGGGTGCCAGTAAAAAAAAATCTATTCATAAGAATATTTTTAAATTATTTAAAGGTCACTCAGAAGTGAGTTTTGGTTTAGAATGGTACCAAAGAAAAGAGATTGTATTATAAAAGAAACCAAGAAATCTTGTTTTTAAAAAAGATCGGTTGGTTCATGGGTTTTGTTTTAAAGGTAAAATAAAAGCACGAAGAGATCTAAAAACGAAGAGTGCCTGTTAATTAACTTTAATTGAAAATTTTAGTTAAAAATTTAACTAAAGCCAGACATGAAAGTTGGAATTGCAAAAGTTTTGGCTTTAAAACTTTATTTCACCAATTGGGAGCCATGTTCCTTCAGCAAACAGGGACAGACTAGGAACTCTGCAGGATAGAGGGGGAAAAAATGCTAAAATTCATGGCTTACTCTTGAGGGAATTAATTGATGCAACAGCAATGCATTTGCATATCCTGTAAACATGGAGTGTTCCCTGTTAAATTTATGGCTGCAAATACCCAAATTAAATTAAATTTAATCCATTATACTTTATAAGGGGCATTAAAAAAAACCCTCAGCAACCTAACTAATAATAAAAATGGGGATTGTTGCCAATGAAATGTTAGAAGTGATAATATCTCTCTGGAAAAATGTGTCTCATTTCCAGGAGAGCTATGAAGCATTTAGGAAAAAGGTTCCTTGTTTTTGCTTTTGTTCTCCTTCAAATGGCAAATTTCCCACTTCAAGGACACACAGTTTCTTGACTTCCAATTTGGGCAAGCAAAAATATAAATATAGCATGTAGGCAGGTAAGGTAAACTGAACTGTCATGTCCCTGGTGGAGACTGACTCCGAGGAAGAGGAGAAACAGCCAACAGGGAGTGGGAGTGGCTCCAGAGGTGGTGGAGGAGGCTGGGGAAGGGCAGAGGCTAGCTGAGCAATCAGAGGAGGATCCAGGCCCATCTCCTATCCATCCCAGGGCATGCAGGGAGGAGAGGATCAGGGAAAAGCATGGTCTACTTGGGAGGAGAGGGCCATGATCCTCCTCAGGGTTTACAGCTGGGAGCTATGTATATAAGTGTGTAACTGCACAGTCAGAATTGCTGGAGTTAAAGTTAGTGTTTCCTTTGAAGGAGGTTTATCTTGGTTGGAGTTCTTTCCAAGGTCTTTCCCCGGTTATCTGTTTAGAATGTATAATTACCTATCTTGGTTTGTTTCAGAACTCTTGCTGAGATGGTTTGTTCTTGTTTTCCTTTTGCCTCATTATTTACTTTTGGGACTTTAAACTGTGACTAATAAAACAGTTAAGTTGAAGGCATTGCCAGACTTTAATTCATGTTTTGGGTTTGGGGTTATTTTGAGAGACTATGGGGTCATCACATGAACCTTATATAGTATATAGTGGCAGGTGTCTGTATTTTTGTGTATCTTCTGGTTAATGACCACAATAGTTATTTGGTGTGTGTGTGTGAAGAGCTGGCTGGGTGACTTTGGCCCAATCAGCAGAAGACACTGAGTCCTAGTCCTACCTTAGGCATGAAAGCCAGCTGGATGACTTTGGGCCAATCACCAGGAGACATTGAGTTCTAGTCCCGCCTTAGGCATGAAGGCTGACAGGGTGACTTTGGGCCAATCACCAGGAGATGGTGAGTTCTAGTCCTGCCTTAGGCAGGGATGGGGTGACCTTGGACCAATCCCTCTCACTCAGTCTAACCCACCTCACAGGGTTGTTGTGGGGAAAATTAGGAGAAAGAAAAAGTATTGATTATATACACCACCTTGAGTTATTTGTAAAAATAATAAAGGCAGGATACAAATAAATAATAAACAAACAAATAAAAATAAACTTGTTCAAATAGGAATTTTTGAATACATTTCAAGATCACTTTTCTCAACTCCAGAGAACCAAGAACAATGAATCCAGATGTTTCTAATGCCACCACTGGAAATCTCACTGATCATTTCAGATTATTGCCTTTTAGCAAGTGTGAAGCAAACCAGTTGACTTATTTGCAGTTTTTTTTTGTAAGCATGCCGGATTTATCAATTTATTTTACAGTCCAAGGTTATTAAAAAAATCCTAAAATTTGTGTTTTGGAGTACACTGCTTTGGATGTGTTTTTCATTTAACTGTTTGTTTTTGTACACAATTTTCTTGAAAGCATTTTTCTATAGCATTTCCACACATAAATGGACTGTTGTGTGAATGTCTATAATATGGATCTGTCATGCCCCAGTCAGAGTCTGGATCTGAGGAGGAAGATGAACAGCTGAGAGGGAGTGGGAGTGTGGCTCCGTTGGCTGTGGAGGAAACTGAGGAAGGGCAAAGTCTGGCTGAGCAGAGCAGGGGAGAGGTAGAGCAAGGGAGACAGAGTTCAAAGAAAGACCTAGCTCCACCCCCCCTTCATCCTAGGGCACACAGGGAGGAATGGAGAAGAGAGCAAAGTGGGTTGCATGGCTTACGGGGGAGGAAAGGGTCCTGATTTCCTTCATTAGCCACAGCTGGGAATGAGAGTTTAAAAGAGATGCATGCTGAGTGCGGCATTTGCTGGGAACAAATGTGAGTTTATCTTGTGTTGACTTTGCTTATCTGTGTTCCTGGCATCTTCCCAACCATGTTGAGTTATTGCTGTGCCTTCACACCTGGAATTCCTTCTCCTGCCCTGCTGGACTTATTACCTCATTTTGCCTTAATTGGACTTATAGTTACAGTTTTTGTTGAGCATGTTTTGGACTTGATTCTCTGTAGCCAAAGGCTGTTCCTGGGAGAGTTTTTCTCCAGCCAGAAGGTAACCTGGATATTGAGGGCAAAGTTGGAGCTAATAAAGGGACTCTTATTGATAACTGACTATGTTGTCTTTCTGCCATGACCCGGGTCATCACAGGATTTATTTTATTTTATTCATTTATTTATTTGTCAAAAGCTTACAATACAACAGAAACAAGAATAAACGTAAGTTTAAATACAAGAAATAGGAACTAATAATTGGGGACAATAGGACAGGGATGGTAGGCACAATGTGGGGACTCTTAGGAATGGGGTGAGGTTAATAGAGGCTAGTTTGAGGTTAAAGGAGTGGGGGTTTGAACAGGTGACACAGAATCAGGTAGTGAGTTCCAGACATTGACCACTCTTGCTGAAATCGTACTTCCTGCAATCGAGTTTGGAGTGGTTTACATTTAATTTATATCTGTTGTGTGCTCTTGTGGTGTTGTGGTTAAAGCTGAAATATTCATTAACAGGTAAGACATTGTAACATATGATTTTATGTAATATGCTTAAGTCCAATCTTAGTCAGGGTAGTTCAAGGATGTCTAAACCTAGAATCTCAAGTCTGGTGGTATAGGGTATTCTGTTGTGAATGTAGTACTCTTCTGGTAAAATACTTCTGGATTCGCTCAATTGTATTTATGTCTGATATACAGTGCAGATTCCAGACAGCAGAGCTGAATTCAAGTAGGTCTAGCAAAGGTTTTGAATGCCCTAGTTTGTAAATCAGTATTACCAGAGGAGAAGCTTTGTAAAATTAAATTTACAACTCTTAAAGTTTAAATTAAATTAAAGGGTCCTTGCCTTACAACCACAATTAAGCCCAAATCTTTGTTGCTAAGTAAAACATTTGCGAAGTGAATTTTGCCCCATTTTACAACTTTTCTTGGCAGAGTTGTTGTGAATTACGTAAATTGTTAGATTAAGAACATGGTTATTAAGTGAATCTGGCTTCCCCATTGATTTTGCTTGTCAGAAGATCGCAAAAACTGATCACATGACCCTGGGACATTACGACCGTCATAAATATGAACCACTTGCCAAGCAGCTGAATTTTGATCATGTGACCATGAGGATGCTACAACAGTTGTATGTGTGAAAAATTGTCATAAATCACTGTTTTCAGTGCAGTTGTAACTTTGAATGGTCACTAAATGAACTGTTGTGTTGTAAGTCAAGGACTGCCTGTATATAGTTTTTAAATTACTGTTGAATAGCTGCACTGCAAACTCAGAGAGCTTTGGATTTACTTTAAAAAAATAACTAATTTCCATTGATATATCAGTTAAAGAATACAAATTTAGGGATGATCTGCATCAAATACCTAATATTCTTCCCCTGTTACCCGCTTCCTTAAAAAAAAAGACTTTAGGAAAGAAATCAGAAATCTTTTTATCTTTTGTAAATTGAGGATTGGAGAAAAATGTTCCTTTTCATTTGGTTTCCATCCAATCTGTGTTTTATGACTGTCCACTGATTTTTGCTTGTTATCTTCTATCTCTCAGTGGTGCTATTTTCTATTTGATGCGATTGTTTATTTATACTTCTATCTCTCTAAGATTTGTGAGCTGCCCTGAGAATTTGTTAGCTGGGGATGACAGATAAATCTTTCGAGAAATCTCAGATTGTATAACATTGCCTTACTATACTTACAACGTTTCTCCATAAACGATTTAGTGTCTTGTGATCAATCAAAAATTAATCCTTTTATTAGGACATAAATTTATTGACATTTGTGGACAACAGTTGCAAGCTCAACTGTCAAAGGACTGTTTTCTAAAGTCTTAGGTCCATGATGGTGAACCTATGGCATGCATGCTACAGGTGGCACGCAGAGTCATTTATGCCGGCACGCAAGCTGCAGGCAAACTTACCTCACTGCACATGCGCACACCTCACAGCTGATTTTCGGCTGGTTTGATGCCTTTTTCAGCCTCCCAGGGGCTTGGAAAAAAGCCTCTGCAGGATTTTCAGCATGAATAATAGGCCCGTTTTGTCACTTCCTGTATTTCCGGAAGTGACTAAACAGACCTATTATTCGGCCTGCAAAGCCTGCAGAAACTTTTTTCAACCCTCTGGGAGGCCGAGAAAAGCCTCAAACCTGCCGAAAATCAGCTGTGAGGTGCAGTGCAGGTAAGAGGGCAGTGGGGGGAGGATTGCGCACGCATGCACAGGGGGCGTGCACATTGCCTTCTGGGTGCTGGTATGTGAGCGCAAGCACATGAGTGCGTGCACAACTTTTGGCACAGGAGCCCAAAAAGGTTAGCCACCACTGCCTTAGGTCATTTCATCCAAGACAACAGTACAGATAGTCCTCGAGCTACAACAGTTCATTTAGTGACCGTTCAAATTACTTATGACCATTTTTCACACTTACGACTGTGGCAGCATCCCCATGGTCACGTGATTAAAATGTAGACTCTGATTAGAATAGCATTCTTTATTGGCCAAGTGTGATTAGACACACAAGAAATTTGTTTCTGGTGTGTAAATATACATAACAGCAATTGTGATGTCATTAACAATCATTATAAAATATATTCCTCATAAAATAAATTTAAACTGACTCATATTTACGATGGTTGCAGTGTCCTGGGGTCAAATGATCCCCTTTTGCGACCTTCTGACAAGGAAAGTCAATGGGGAAGCCAGATTCACTTAATAACCGTGTTACTAACTTAACCACTGCGGTGATTCAATTAACAACGGTGGCAAGAAAAGTCATAAAATGGGGCAAAACTCACTTAACAAATATCTCGCTTTAGCAACATAAATTTTGGGCTCCATTGTAGTCGCAAGTTGAGCACCACCTGTACAACAATGTACCAATGTACGTATTTGTCACTGAACCAATCCTACTGTTCATTTGGGATGGAGAAATAGAAATGTTACAGAAATGCAATGGTATAGGAGATTCCTCCTGCACTCCATGCATCTGCATAAGTGCGTGCATCTCTCGCACACACCCCACAACCCCGCGCATGTGCGCCAGATACCTGACAATCAGCTTTTGGGTGGTGGCGGTGTGCGCGCATGTTCTTCCGGGTGAGCTCTTGCGTGCCACTTCTAGCACGCATGCCATAGGTTCGCCAACACGGATATAGGGGCTCCTGTTTGAGTAGGGGGTTGTACTACTAGACGGAACAGGAGAAGTTGCCACGGCCAACTCACTGTGGTCAACTCGCCACGAGACAGTTTAACAATTCTATTTAAACAGTACAGCCAAAAGACGAACAGAGGTAAATGCAAGCATTTCGTATTGACTCATCAGTACCTATATTACAATTACCTATATATATACATATTTTCCAATTTTGTTCTATTGTGCTTTATTAATTTATTTGATTCTTTTTGTTAGTTTTTATTGTTTTTTAAAAATATGGTTTTACATTCTGTAAGCTGCCTCGAGTCACCATGGGCGAATAGGTGGCAATATAAATTCAATCAATCAATCAATCAATCAATCAATAAAATTGTTAAAAATCAGCTTCAAATATAAGATAGTAAGAGCATTAATTAAGCCTATAACATATGCAGGAAAGCAACCAATGACAAGCCTTACGCCCATGGGAGGCATAGACTGACATAAAGCCCTTCTCTTCTCTTCTCTTCTCTTCTCTTCCCTTCCCTTCCCTTCCCTTCCATTTCATAATTCTATTCTATTCTATTCTATTCTATTATCCTTCATTCTTTCTATATTCCATTCTATTCTATTCCATTTCTTATTCTATTCTATTTCATAATTCTATTCTATTCTATTCTGTTCTGTTCTGTTCTTTTCCGTTCTGTTCCATTCCATAATTCTATTCTGAATCCTATTCTCTATTCTATTCTATTCTGTTCTATTCTATTCTATTCTCTTAGTCTATTCTATTTGATTCTATTTATTTAAAATAAATAAAGAAGTATTTTAATTTTTGCCATTCATCTTTTTGCCATTCTGTTCCTTCTTTTGCATCCTTTCTTAATTGATTCTATTCCATTATTTCTTTAATGTTAGTGTAACTCTTGTCCTATGTCAAGCCTTGGTGGAGCAAGCTGTTAAACGCCTAGCACTTAGTTCCAGCTGCCTGCAATTAGTGCAGGCTCGAATCCCACCAGGCTCAAGGTTGACTCAGCCTTCCATCCTCTCGGGGTAGGTAAATTGAGGACCCAAGATTGTTGGGGGCAATAAGCTGACTTTGTAACAATGCCGCTTAGTAATAAGCAGGCATATACAATGGAATGAAGGCTATTGCTGAGCACATTGGGTTGTGCTCCAAAAATTGTAAGCCGCCCTGAGTCTCCAGAGAAGGGCGGCATATAAATATGAATTAAAAAAAAAAAGTTGTCCTGCGTCAAGTTGGCTCCGCACGTTGGCCGTGACAAGTTGGGTGTGGTGAGCTGGCCATGGCAAGTTAGCCACGGCAAGTTAGCTGTGGCGAATTGTCATGGACTTTGTACTAGAAGTCTTCCAAGTTCCCCCCAGCTCTATTCTGATTGACTGATTGAAAACTGCTAAAACTTCTCTCTGAGAAGTTGATCTATGAAGGCCAAGATGGTCTTCATATGACAGGCCATTTAGCCATTCAGCCTCATCCCAGCATCTGAAAGCAGTTATCATCCCAGAAGGATTACGCATGCAAAACGATTTTTCTCGGTGTACAAGAAAGGCTTGGTGTACAGGTGGCACACAGAGCCATTTGTGCCGGCATGCGAGCCGCAGGCAAACTTACCTCATTGCACATGCGTGCGCCTCCCAGCTGATTTTCAGCTGTTTGAGGGCTTTTACGGCTTCCCAGGCTTGAGGACAATAGGCCCGTTTCATCACTTCCTGTATTTCTGGAAATACCGGAAGTGACAAAATGCGCCTATTTTTCAGGCTGCAGAGGCTTTCCTCTGGGAGCCTGGGAGGCCGAAAAAGGCCTCAAACAGGCCAAAAATCAGCTGGGAGGCGCAGTGCAGGCAAGGTGCCATGGAGATTGTGTGCACATGCACAGGGGGCATGGGTGGTGCGCACTGCCTTCTGGGTGCTGCCATGCGAGTGCGCAAGAGCAAGCATGCTCACAATTTTTGGCACAGGAGCTCAAAAAGGTTAGCCACCACTGACCTAAGACATTAGCAGATATTATTTTTTGGGTAAGAATGCAAAAACGGGTTACCCTTATCTGACTTCAAGGCCTACCTGTCTCCCATATACCCTGCAGTACACAGGCAGACCCCTGTCACGTGATCGCATTGTCCTCCATTGTGGCAGGGGCATTCTTGGCTGCAGTTAACCCCATATGTTCCTGATGGGCAAGGCTGCGCGCACACAGAACCCTAAGAGGGAGAAAGAGAGAGAGAGAGAGAGAGACAAAGGTATTATCAGATTAAAACTGGAAGTTTTTAAAGAAGAGACTGGACAACCATTTGTATAGGGTCTCCAACCTGAGCAGTGCATTGGAATAGAAGACCTCCAACGTCCCTTTGTTATCCTGTAACCTGTTTGGGATGATCAAAAACCAAACATCAAGTTGTTTCAAATAATTGTCTTGTTCCAAAAGGAATTAAAAAGGTGGAATTTGGACCAAGTTTGACAAACTTAGAATGGGCAATTTGCAATATTTCAGACACAAAATCCCAGTCAAATAATCTTGCAAGATTTCAGATATGTATACAGATGGTCTTCCCTTACCCTCAAAGAGAGAAGCAACCTAGAACTGAGGGGAGATTTCCAGGTGATGAGAACAATTAGTCCATCTCTGGACTCTCTATCTGGACTTCCTACCTACTTTATGTGTTATCCCTGGCCTATCTACTGCGTCTGCCTCTTGCTGCCTTTTTGGTTGCCCGGACTCTCTTGTTTGCACTCGTGTGGGTGCAGTGTCATCTACCAATCAGTCGTCATGGTCCTTTATCCATCCTGGACCTTTCCCTCTTCAGGATGTGGTTTCAGGTTGTACCCCATTGTGGTGTGAGGGCAATGGGATCAGTTCCAATTTTGTTCTGACCACCGTGGTGAGAGAGCGGTTGGTCGCCCATTTTGACTCTGGCCCCCCGAACAGGTGTGAGAGGCCTGTTTGTTGTGGAACTCCTTGGACACTGATACCTGGACCTTTTATTCTCCACCTAGACACTTTACATCCGTGTTACATCCGTGTAACATCTATCACCTCTGCCGTATGACGTTTTTATTCCATCTCCACCCTCCATGGACTGTGACCTATTGTTTATGGGCGTTTACTCGCTAGCGGAGTTATGGGCCCTCAGGACTGAGCCCTTGTCCTTGAATTGGCCCACTGGGTTCTCGACAGCTTACCTTAATGACGGATCCTGCGATCCAGAGAGGTGGCATGGCGCGACCAAGGGGTTAAATTTTAAATCTGGTTTTAAGGGACGACTTTTAAATTTTTTAATTCGGTGTTTTAATGGGATAGGGAGGAGGGAGGGGGTTCTGCCTTTGTTGGTAGAGTCTGGTTTATCCAGGCCGGAGAGGGGTCTCTTAGTGGAGGGGTGGGGTGAAGGGGCCACGGGGTCCGCGTTGAGCAGGGAGGGATTAATAATCCCCAGGAAGATCAGTTATGGCAGGAGTGGATGAGAAAGAGGGCCAAATTATGTATTGGGAGCGCGCCCCCGCTGTCTACAAGTGGTGGAGCGCTCCAACCCTCAGGTCTCTGCCTGCTCCCTTGGGATCTTGGGAAATGTGGTCCCTGGGCTCAGGCTGGTGTATGTAAATGCCAGATCCATGGCTAATAAGGCCCCCCTCCTCTGTGAACTTATTGAGGAGGAGGCTGCGGATCTGGCGTGTATTACGGGGACCTGGTTGGGACCAGAGGGGGGTGTCCCTCTGTGTGATTTATGTCCCCCAGGTTTCCGGGTGTTGCACCAGTCACGAGCTCAGGGAAGGGGCAGAGGAGCAGCCATCGTTATTAGGGAGACCTTGTTTCCAAGGGAGGTGGGTGTGAGTCCCTCCTCCTGAGGTTGGGCCTGGGTGGTCGGTTGGGCCTGTTACTGACATACCTGTCCCCCAGCTGCATTGCAACGGCCCTTCCCGAGCTGCTTGATGCCCTCTCGGAGGTGGCAGTGGAGTTTTCCAGGCTTATTGTCCTGGGGGACTTCAACTTGCCCTCTCTGGGAGTGGCGTTGGGTTTGGCTCAGGAGTTCTTGGCATCCATGGTAGCCATGGACCTGACCCAGGTGATTCAGGGACCCACCCACAAGGGGGGGAACATGCTCGACCTGGTTTTTGTCTCGGGGCAGTGGTGTAGTGATCTGGGGGGTGGATCTCCGGTTATTCTACCCCTATCATGGACAGATCACTATCTCCTGAGGTTGGTCTTCCAATCGGCTGCCCCTCGCTGCTGGGATGAGGAACCGATATGATGGTTCCACCCCAGGCACCTGATGGACCCAGAGAGATTTCAGATGGCCCTGGGGTTCTTGCCCACCTCCCTCGACCACAGCCCGGCCGAGACCTTGGCGGCCGCCTGGCAACAGGCAGCCTCGCAACGCTCGACTGGGTTGTCCCCTTGCGGCCTCTTCCTTGCCGCAGACCTCATTTGGCTCCTTGGTTTTTGGAGGAGCTTTGGGGATGGCGGAGGAGATGCCTGGAGAGCAGGTGGAGGACTAGTCGTTCCGAGTCTGACCGTGTCCGGCTAAGAGCCTATATTAGGACTTACCTGAAAGCGATTAGAGCAGCGAGATGTGCTTACTTCTCCGCTCTGATGATGCAGATGATCGCCCTGCGGCCCTGTTCAGGGTTGCTCGCTCCCTCCTACATTTGGAGGAGAGGGGGACCTTTGCGGGCAGAGCAGAGGAATTTAGTTTACATCTGGCGGATAAGATCGCCAGATTCGGCTGGCTTGGACTCTGACTGGCAGGGTTTAGATGATGGAGTGGCGATGAGTCTTGTGGATCCTACCTGGGTTGAGTTTGACCCTGTCTACCTGGATGAAGTGGACAGGATCATGCGGAGGCTGTCTTCCACCACATGTTTATTGGACCCGTGTCCTTCCTGGTTGGTTTATGCCTCCAGGAGGTTACACTGTTGGCTCAGGCAGTTGTCAACGCCTCTTTGAGTGAGGGAGTTTTTCCTGCTGCCTTGAAAGAGGTGGTGGTGAGACCCCTCCTCAAGAAGCCTGCTCTGGACCCAACCGATTTGAACAACTATCGTCCAGTCTCCAACCTCCGCTTTTTAGCGAAGGTTGTTGAGAGTGTGGTGGTTCAGCAGCTTCCGCTGTTCCTGGAGGAAACCGATTATCTCGACCTGTACCAATCGGGTTTCAGGCCCGGCACAGCACCGAGACAGCATTGGTCGCACTGGTGGATGATCTCTGGAGGGCTCGGGAGGGGTTTTCCTCTGTCCTGGTCCTTTAGATCTCTCAGCGGCTTTCACCGATTGACCATGGTATCCTCTCTGCGGCTCCAGGGGTTCAGAGTGGGGGCACCGTTTTACGGTGGTTCTCCTCTTACCTTCGGACCGCCAGCAGTCGGTGTTGGCAGGAGAGCAGAGGTCGTCCCGAGGCCCCTCACCTGTGGGGTGCCCCAGGGTCGGTTCTCCCCTCTCCTGTTTAATATCTACATGAAACCGCTGGGCGAGATCATCCGTGGTTTTGGGGTGAGGTATCATCAATATGCAGATGATACCCAGTTGTACATCTCCACCCCAGACCAGATCAGTGATGCTCTCTCGGTGATGTCCCGGTGCCTGGAGGCGGTGCAGGCCTGGATGGGGAGTAACAAACTCCGGCTCAACCCAGCCAAGACTGAGTGGCTGTTCTTACCGGCACCTCGGTGTTCAGTGGATGTGCCATCTTTTGCTTTCACTTAATAATATATTCCAGCCACTCCTATAAGAACAAACCTATCTAGTCAACAACCCCCAAAATCAAACTTTCATTTTTTTTCACTTCAAGCACAAAGTCCAGAAGTGGTTTCCACGTAAAAATAATGTTAGTTGCATTCTTTTCTTTAATTAAACGTAAAGATAAAGGTTCCCCTCACATATACATGCTAGTTGTTTCTGGCTCTAGGGGGTGATGCCCATCTCCATTACAAAGCCGAAGAGCCAGCACTGTCCAAAGATGTCTCCATGGTCATGCCGCCGGCAGGACTAAACGCCGAAGGCACACTGAACGCTGTTCCCTTCCCACCAAAGTGGTCCCTGTTTTTCTACTTGCATTTTTTAATGTGTTTTTGAACTGCTAGGTTGGCAGAAGCTGGGACAAGGAGCGGGAGCTCACTCTGTGATGCGGTGCTGGGGATTCGAACCAGTGAATTGCCAACCTTTCTGATTGACAAGTTCAGCATCTTAGCCACTGAGTCACCATGTCCCTTTTTCTTTAATTAAAGCAGTCAATTTTGCCATCTCTGCTAATTCCATCACTTTTTCCGGCCAGTCATCCATGGTGGGAAGGAAAGGATCTTTCCATTTTTGTGCATAGAGCATCCTTGCTGCCACAGTTGTGCATTTATGACACTCATAGCATCCTGTGTGACTTCCAACAAGAAAAGTCACTGGGGAAGCCAGCAGGAAGTCTCAAGTCACGGTCATGTCACATTGCAATTCATCACCCTGATTGCAACAAAACTAACAACCTATGTCAATGCTGTTGTATGATATTTTACTTTAGGACTGCATTGCTTAGCAACTAAGTTGCCCATTGGTAAGTGAGGACTACCTCTATGGACAATTATTTGTTCCTGTGTTAAGCGAATCATGCTGGCATTCTTTCCAAATCCGTATCCCCAGGATCAGAGATTTTGCATCTAAGCAGGTATTTTTCAAATCCTTCTGGTTATATCTTCAAATGTTCCAGATCCTTAATCCCTGAATATTAAACAACAACAAACATTCTTCTCAGAGAAAGTGGTAGCTCAGGAGAAGTCCCTCATGACCACTTCAGAGAAAGCTCATATTGCGGAATGATTTTGACTTAGCTCTCACTCTCACTGTTGCCAGAAATATAAACCTATAAAAGCCTATAAAACTATTTGTCTATTTGTTAGCTTTGCTGTAATAGATTGAATGGCAATCAGCCATGTCACCTCATCTCTCCATCCTGTCTCTTCCCTTAGTCAGATCACAGGAAATATTTTAGAAAAGAAGAAAAAGGACATGTTGACTAATTTTTGGGCTGATAAAACTGAAAAAATTCCAACAGTTTAGGTCATTTGATATGTTTAATCAGGACAGTTAAAAAACCTAATAGCTGATTCATGCAACATATATTAACTTAGTTCAGTTTTTCTATGATTTAGTGCAGGGTCTCCAACCTTGGTAACTTTAAGACTTGTAGACTTCAACTCCCAGAATTCTCCAGATAGTTATGCTGGCTGGGGAATTCTGCAAGTTGAAATCCATAGGTTTCAAAGTTGCCAACACTGGATACTCCTGATTTAGTGCAGAATGTAAACCCAGACCTTCTAATTTATGCATCAATGTACGGCATGAATCCAGAACATGAATTGGCTTCATTCAATACTCAACCATCAAGGTAACCCTACAAGTCGAGAAAATGGATTACTTAAATAACCAAGTTAAGTTTGCTGTCTGAACCCAATCAATGACTAAATCTTCTTATTCTTCAAGATCTTTCAAGAATGTCAGTTGTCAGGAAGAGAATGTGGCTTTTCTTGTTAAAATACCGTAAGAAGCACACCAAAATCTTTCCTTGGTCCTAACATGGTGACCCTGAAGCTGTGCAAAAGAGAGACACCATTGCTCATCTCACAAGCATCTGGATTCTGTGATGGTGGCCTGCAGTACAGAAACTCATTTTGGATTAATTTGCTCATGTCCAGAAAAGCAAGCCCTTTATTAAACCTGATAATAAATACACTTCCTCATTCTGTTTCAAATAAGACAAGAGTCCTATTGTTGTAAGCCGCCCAGACTCACTGAGAGGAGTGGGTGGCCGTACAAATTTTCTTAAATAAATATTGAGAAAGCCACATTCTGAAGTTCATCCCTCAGGAGCAGTAGGGGGAGCTTTAGGTACAGATACAGACTGACAAAGTTGGAAGGGACCTTAGAGGTCCTCCAGTCCAACCCACTGCTCAAGCAGAAGACTCTATACCATTTTGGTCTCTTCCTGAAAAATTCCAGTGATGGAGCACCCACAATTTCTGAAGGCAAGCCATTCCACTGGTTAATTGTTCTCACTGACAGGAAATTTCATTTTAATTTCAGGTTGCTTCTCTCCTTGATTAATTTCCATCCATTCCTTCTTGTCCTGCCTTCACGTTCTTTGGAAAATAGATTGGCCCCATTCTCTCTGTGGCAGCCCCTCAAATATTGGAACACTGATATCATGTCACCCCCAGTCCTTCTCTTCATTAGACTAGATCAGGGGTCTTCAAACTTGACAGCTTTGAGACTTGTGGACTTCAACTCCCAGAATTCCTCCTCCAGTCATATTAGCTCGGAATTCTGGGAGTTGAAGTTCACAAGTCTTAAAGCTGTCAAGTTTGAAGACACTTGATCTATTCATTCTATCATCTATCTATCTATCTATCTATCTATCTATCTATCTATCTATCTATCTATCTATCCATCCATCCATCTATTCTATCTCTCTATCTATTCCATCTCTCTTTATCTATCTATTCCCTCTTTCTCTCTCTCCCTCTATCTATCTATTCTATCTCTCTGTCTTTCTATCTATTCTACCTCTCTTTCTCTATCTATTCCAGGGGTCTTCAAATTGACAGCTTTAAGACTTGTGGACTTCAACTCCCAGAATTCCTCCTCCAGTCATGATAGCTTGGGAATTCTGGGAGTTGAAGTCCACAAGTCTTAATTTTGCCAAGTTTGAAGACCCTTGGACTAGATGTACCAGTGGTGGGATTCAATTTTTTTTTACTACCGGTTCTGTGGGCATGGCTTGGTGGGTGTGGCAGGGGAAGGATACTGTAAAATCTCCAGCCAGAGGGGGTATTTGCCGGTTCTCTGAACTACTCAAAATTTCCACTGCCGGTTCTCCAGAACTGGTCAGAACCTACTGAATACCATCTCTGAGATGTACCCAATTCCTGCAATCATTCTTCATATGTTTTAGCCTCTAGGTGGTAAGGAGAAATAAATCAGAATTAAAAAAAATCAATTCATTAAGTGGACTTTGAAGAAGCAGGAGAGAAATATTACTGATGCTTTTAAAATTTGATATTGTAGAAGACTGCTGAGAATACCAAACACCTCTCCAGAAAATAATGAAATTAATCCCCAAATGAATCCACAATTTTTACTTGAGGTATAAATGACCAGGCTTAAATTACCATACTTCGGATGCTCTCTAAGATCATTGTAGGACATCTATAATTTTGGGTCCCAAGTAAAATCTAAATGAACCTGATGTCCATTATTAACATAAAGTTATCTACGACTTGCAGGAATGTTTCCTCAAATAAACCACTGAACTGTGGGGATGCAGTGGTTAGAATGCAGTATTGCAGGCAAACTCTGCCCACTGCCATGAGTTTGATCCTGACCAGCTGAAGGTTGACTCGGCCTTCAGAACCCAGATTGTTGAGGGCCATTTGCTGACTCTGTAAACCACTTAGAGAGGCTGTAAAACACTGTGAAGCAGCATATAAGTCTAAGTGCTATATATTTTTCTCCACAAAATACCCTAAACAAGAACGCAAAATCTCTAAAATCCAAAATAGATATTCTGGGGAGCACAAACTCCCAGCCTCCAGGTCTTTCTGCTTGTACATTCTACTTGGCTGCAGTCAGATGCCAAATGCCAAGACTTTCAAAATCCAGCAAAGGAAAAAGTTTCACTTGTGTTATAGGCATGCTGAAGTTTTCTCTTTTTTCTTTCTTTTTTGATGAAAGCCCCGGAGAGGCTCTCTTAAACTCACAGTCTCAGTATTTGTAAGCAGAGTACTTTTACTTAGAAATTCAACTCCTTCCTCAAGCAGACACTCCAAACCTCGGCTTTGTCCCAGTGGAGAAAGCAACCTCAAATATGATCTTTAAGAAACTTCCCAGCATCCTTTGGAGGATCTACTCTGTATCAATGTAGGTGAAACACTTATGGCTTGTTGGCAGAAGAGAATTTTTGCGGTTACCCTATTAATTTTGGTTTTCCTATTTTCTGCAGGGCATTTTTAACCCTGCAGCAATTACGTTGTATTGATTCAAGCCTGCAGGTTATGTTGTAGTCTCTGTTTCAGTGGGATGTACAGCTAGTGCAAATCACAGGCCTGTGCCACAGATGTATCACACATCAGCTTGGCACCAATGTTCAGGTTGTGTTACTAGAAATAGGCCGGAGGCTGGAGCGATTCCATTCATGCTGGGTTCTGTATTCAGCTTTTTAGCTTTGTTTATTTGTTGTATTTAGCTGTTTTGGATGCTGTCCAGGTAACGCATTTCTCCAAGCAGTGTGGGTTATATGACACTTCTGCAAAACAATGATGTATTCAGTGCAGCTAATAAGATTGGCGTGCTATTTTTATTACTTCTTGCCAGGGAAGATTGTGAAAAGTAAAAGTAAACCCTGCTTGATTGACTTGCATCCAATTTTGGTCACTGTAATATAAAAAAGATGTTGAGACTCTAGAAAGAGTGCAGAGAAGAGCAACAAAAATGATTAGGGGACTGGAGGCAAAAACATATGAAGAAGGGTTGTAGGAATTGGGTATAATGGATATGTTTAGCCTAGTGAAAAGAAGGATTAGCAAAGACACAGTAGCAACGTTCCAATATTTGGGGGGCTGCCACAGAGACAAGGGGGTCAAGCTGTTCTCCAGAGCACCAGGAGGCAAGACAAGAAGCAACGAATGGAAACTAATCAGAGAGCGAAGCAACCTAGAACTAAGGAGAAATTTCCTGGTAAGGAAATAATTAACAGGTGAAATGCCTTGCCTTCAGAAGGGGTGGGTTCTCCATTATTGGAGACTGGACAACCACCTGTCTGGAAGGGGTTGGACTAGAAGACCTCCAAGGTCCCTTCCAGCCCTATGATTCTATGTCCTATGCTCTAAGCCTCCGAGGTTCATCTCACAGATCAGTGGTGGGATTCAAATATTTTTACTACCGGTTCTGTGGGCGTGGCTTGGAGGGCGTGGCTTGGTGGGCGAGGCAGGGGAAGGATACTGTCATGCCCCTGGTGGAGACTGACTCTGAGGGAGAGGAGGAACAGCCCACAGGGAGTGGAAGTGTGGCTCCAGAGGTTGGGGAGTAGGCTGGGGAAAGACAGAGGCTGGCTGGGCAGTCAGAGAAGGACACAAGCCCATCCCCTCTCCATCCTAGGGCACACAGGGAGGAGAGGATAAGGGAGAGACGTGACCTACTGGGGAGGAGAGGGCCTTGATCCTGTTCATGGGCTGCAGCTGTGAAAACTGAGTAAGAGGACCGACATGCGTATGGGCGAGTGCTGGAAACAAAGCGTGGAAATATCTCAAGTTTATGGTTCCTCTCTGAGTTTGGCGTCCTTCCCGGTGTGTGTTCTGTTATCTGTGGATGTCCTCCAGCCCTTATCTTGCCTGGTTTGTGTTGTTTTTTTACTCTTTATAATTTAAACGGCATTTCCTCCTTCTTGCAACTGCTTGTGGGAGAGTTTTTTGGTCTCCAGGCAAGGATATTTGGCGCTTGGAAGCAAAGTGAAGGAATAAAAGGGTCTTCACCTGTTTTTTTGGGACTGTGTTTATTTTGTATCCCACCCTGAGTCATCACAGATACTGCAAAATCCCCTCCCCTCCCCTCCCCACTAACCTGCTTTCCAGCTCCATTCTCCTGTGCAGGGCAACCAAAGAAGACCCAGCCGATCAGCTGGGACTCAATGGGAGGCAGAGAAGAGATGGGGTTGGTGGGGCCAGTCAGAGGGTGTACTTGCCGGTTCTCTAAACCACTCAAAATTTCCACTACCAGTTCTCCAGAACTGGTCAGAACCGGCTGAATACCCGCTCTGTCACAGATGTCTGACAAGATCAAGCATTCCTCCACTTCCTCCACTAATTCATAGCTTCCAAATCATTTTTTGTGGTCTTCCCAGGGATAAACAGATGAAGCCTCTCCCAAGCCTCTGACTTCTGCTTTCTTTCTCATTTCTAACAGCAGCATTCGTCAAAGGGTCTAATTGTCAAATGGTGGAATCATGCCAGAAGGCATAGCAGAACTGAACGAAGCCTTTGGCAAACCCAGAGGGAGTTAATTACCACATTATTGATACAGATTTAGATGCTTTTCTTTCAAAAAAATAAAATGAAATACAAATAAAAGAGGGAAGTCAGCCTTTCTTATTGACACGTAGGATGAAAGGCAAGGAATAAACGCGTTGTTTGGAAGGCACCCTCGGTCACTTCTTAACACCAGCAAAATACTGCTGGCGATCAGTTAGACGATATGCACCACAAATACTCGATGCTCAAATCTCTGTCCAAGGGGGAGTATTTTATATTTTCCCTTTAGCTAAAAAAAAAAAAAGGGGACCTCCAAGTTTTGTGCCAAAGGTGCTTTTTTTCAGGAGGCAACTGGACTTCCTTCTTTTTTTTCTTTTGAAGATGTTTCACTTCTCATTCCAAGAAGCTTCTCCAGCTCTGACAGGATAGTGGGAAATGGAAAGATTTATATTCCTTGCAGACAGCTGGTCATTTGCATCCTTTTAGAGGGTCATTTGTCTGTGTCCTCAATATCACCCAAGTGGTACTCCTGGTTCCTATCGTCTGCAGTTTTTCCCCTCTGGAAATCCATTCCTGCTCCCACACCATTCGAAGGGTGTTCATCCCAAATTGCATAGCTAGAAGTCTGCAGAGGTTCTCAGTCATCCAGGTCTTGGTCGTCCCAAAGGTGATTTTTTTCAGGAGGCAACTGGACTTTTTGGTTTTTTGCTTTGAAGATGTTTCACTTCTCATTCCAAGAAGCTTCCTCAGCTCTGACAGAATGGTGGGGAAGGGAAGGATTTATACCTCCAAGTTTTCTTACAGTACATCAATTCTGCATTTTCTCCAGCGAGTTTAAGGAAGGACAGATACAGACAGTCCTTGATTTATGACTGTCATTGAGCCCAACATTTCCGTTGCTAAACGAAATATTTGTTAAGTGAGTTTTGCCCCATTTTATGACCTTTCTTCCACAGCTGTTAAGTGAATCACTGCAGTTGTTAAATTAGGAACACGGTTGTTTAATTGAATCTGGCTTCCCGATTGACTTTCCTTGTCAGAAATCGTGCAAGCTGATCATGTGATCCTGGGACACTGCAACCGTCAGAAATATGAGTCAATTGCCAAGTGTCTGAATTTTGATCATCATGTGACCATAGGGATGATGCGAGGGTCATAAGTCATAAACCAGCCATAAGCCACTTTTTTCAGTACCATCGTAACTTCAAATGGTCGCTAAATGAACTCTTGTAATGGGGGCTAGACTAGAAGGCCTCCAAGGTTCCTTCTAGCTCGCTTTATTCTATTTCTAAATCGGGGACCACATGTACCCTGTAGCTTTTCTTGTGTTTCACATTTTTTTGAATTAAGTTAAGCAATAGGATTGAGGTCTGGATTACCCAATAAGATTCACAAATTGAGACTTGGTTTTAACTCAGATTTCCTTCTCAGTTTCAGATTTGACCTGTCCACAATGACAAGCAGACTCCCTCTGAGATTCATGTAGGAAGACAAGCAGGATTAACATGCCTTTGTCATAAATATCCCCTGTCCAGGTCACATCCACCGGCTTTGATGACATGGTCATACTTCTTACCTAGTTTGATTCTACTAAACTGATTTGTAAGATGTTGTGGGATTTGAACCAGAAGTTTGGGCATCAGATCCAGATGCTTTATCTGTTCTGACCAAGGCTTCCTGAGACCGTAATTAAGAACACGCTTACTCAAAATAACTCTTGTTTTATTTCAACACTGGGAATTATGTGCATTCCCAGCCTGTAATGAGTCCCAGTCCCTTGAGATAAGCACCCACCTTTCTCTCCTTTGAATTACTGCCAACAACCAAAGTGCCAAATTAACTAAAAAAAACCAACCGAAGTACAAAGTCCACACAGAGCTTCAAGGATTCATCCAAACAGAATGAACGACTTTGCTTCCTGCAAAGGTTCCATCATTTAGGTCTGACTTTTATCCCTTCTGGGAGGGGCAATCACCTCCCAGTCTTACTCCCGAGTCACCCCTTTTGTCTTAACTGCTCTTGCCTTCTGGCAGCTCTGCACACACGCGCACTGGGAACAGGCTCCCCTGGGTCTTCTGCTTCACTGCTGCCAGACTCCAGAGGCTCCAAAGTCAGCACACAACTCCCAGATGGTCCTGGCCCCATCTCTGCATCGGATGCAGGACCCTCGTCCGAGTCCTCTCCAGACTCCCAGACTGGTCCCTTTTCTTGCCCACTGTCTGATTCCACTGCCGTCTGCACGGGCTGCCAGCGAACCACAACACTACCCTCTGTGCACCAACTCTGATGAGACTCTGCAGATGAGGCAGAATTTAATCCATTTCCCTCCTCACCTTTGTGAGAGAGTTTTGGTCTGATTTCTGTATCTATTTTTTCCCCAAAAGGATTTTAATTCAACCATGCAGTAGATTTACAAAAACCTTAATTATTGCCGATGATACAAGCTGGGAGGAAAAGCCAGAAGATAGGCTCAAGATCCAGAAGAATAGAACAGAACTGGAATGGACCTTGGAGGTCTTCTAATCCAACCCTTAGCTCAAGAAGGAGACCCTATACAATTTGAGACAAGTGGCTGTCCAGGGATGAAGCACCCACAGCTTCTGAAGACAAGCTGTTCCACTGGTTAATTTTTCTCACTGTTAGGAAATTTCTTCTTAATTCCAGGTTCTTTCTCTCTTTGATTAGTTTCCATCCATTGTTTCTTGTCCTGCCCTCTGGTGCTTTGGAGAATAGCTTGACCCCATCAACTTATTTTCAATAAGTTTTCAATAAGAGTTTTTAATAAGAAATCTCTCTATATAAAAGCCAAATGCCACTCACGCATCATCAGAAAATCTCCAGAACCGTAAAGCCTACATACTTGAAATTTGGCACATATGTTCCTCTTGGCTTCTAGGGGCTCAGTAAGAAAGGATTTTTCAAAACAACCATCAGAGCATTAGTATTTTGTATATTATTATTATTAAGACGCTCTGATGCTAAGGAGTTCTACTCCCCCTGCCCACCTGAAAAGAAATCTCTTCCAAATGCAAAACATAAGCAGAGGAGCGGAGTTTCAGTTTCAGTTTACCAAGCAGTTTTAGTACAGAACAGTTGAGCTAAGCCACAACCAGGCTCCTTGCTGTCTCCTTCTTGCTCACACAGCAAACACCGTTTCAGTTTCCAAACAGCCCTCAACTCTCTCACACACTGAGAGGACGCTAGCCAGATGAATACCGATGGATGCTGGTAGGCAGAGGCGCAATTTTTCCCCTTATTTTCCTCCCCCAAAAACTATGCCCGATCACATAGTTTCGTAGTGAAGGACAGGTACTGAGATAGTTCTAAATAAGAAGGATCTTGACCAGAGGTGGTATTCAGCAGGTTCTGACCAGTTCTGGAGAACCGGTAGTGGAAATTTTGATAAGTTTGGAGAACCGGCCAATCCCACCTCTGACTGGAGATTTTGCAGTATCCTTCCCCTGCCACGCCCACCAAGCCACACCCACAGAACCAGTAGTAAAAACCATTGAATCCCACCACTGATCTTGACAGTTTTGAACACTGGCCCCATTCAACAAAATGCAATTCATCAGTGAGAAAAGTAAGGTCTTGTAATTAGGCAAGAGAAAACCAAATGTACAGGTAGAGATTATGTGAAATTTGGCTCAATAGCAGTAACTGTGAGAGGGATTTTGGAGTGCTCGTGGACAGTTGACAGAGTGGCTGTGCATACCGACATCTCAGTCCAGTTCGGAGGTTCCATCTTTGGTCATGGGGGAGGAGGTGTTACCCCCCATGGACAGGGCACGGAATCTAGGGGTCCTCCTGGACTCACGGCTCAAATTGGAGGAGCAGGTGGGGGCCGTGGCCAGGGGCCTTGCCCAGATCTGACTGGTTCACCAGTTGTGCCCATATCTGGACCGAGATGCCCTGCGCACGATCACTCAGGCGCTCGTTATCTCCTGACTCGACTACTGTAACGCTCTCTACTTAGGACTGCCCTTGCATACCACTCAGAGGCTTCAGCTGGTGCAGAATGTGGTAGTGATGGGAGCTCCCCAATACTCCCATATTACACCCCTCCTGCGCAGCCTGCATTGGCTTCCGGTTGCCCTCCGGGTGAGATTCAAGGTCTTGGTGTTAACATTCAAAGTCCTACATGGCATGGGTCCAGGATATTTACGAGAACGACTCCTCCCAGCATCAAATACCAACCATCCTGTACGAGCGCACAGACGGGGTCTCCTCGGGGTGCCGTCCGCGACTCAATGTCGCTTGGCGGTGACCCGGGGGAGGGCCTACTCTGTGGTGGCCCCCACTTTATGGAATCTTCTTCCGCCAGAGCTCCGGCTGGCTCCCGATCTCCGCACCTTTTGCCACAAGTTAAAAACCTGGCTGTTTTTACAATCCGGGCTGTGCTGACTCTCTGGGGTTTGTTTATTTTAACTTTGGGGTTTTAATTCCAATTCGGCTTATAATTGTTTAATATGTTTTTAGGTAATTTATTTATTGTTGTATTTTTAGCTGTGAGCCGCCCCGAATCCTTTCGGAGAGGGGGTGGCATATAATTCAAACAAACAAACAAACAAACAAACAAACAAACAAATATGAGCCAGCAGTGTGCAGAAGCAGCCTAAAAGGCCAATGCACTCAAGATCACAAGAGTACCACTTTAAGAGTACCACTAGGGCAGTAGCCCTAGTTAGCAAGGCCACACTTGGAATACTGCTTCCAGTTCTGGTCACCATGACCCAGAAAAGATTCTGAAGTTCTAGAAAGGCTGTCAAGATCCTACTAAATCTTATTTCTATCTTCCAAAGTATAGGCAATTCCTCCCAGCTTGCTGTTGTCTACAAATTTGATGAACTAGCCTTCAACTCCCCTCTCTCTAGATCATTTATGAAAACGCTGAAAAATACTAGACCCAAGACAGAACTGTGAGGTAACCCCCTGCATAGAAGTAGTTCCATGTAGGACTAGGAGTGACATGATAGGAGCGTTCCAATACTTGAGGGGCTGCCATAAAGAAGAGGGAAGTCAACCTATTCTCCAAAGCACCAGAAGGCAAGACAAGAAACAATGGATGGAAGCTAACCAAGGAGAGAAGCAACCTGGAACTAAGGAGAAATTTCCTGACAGTGAGAACAATCAGCCAGTGGAAAAACTTGCCTCTTGAGGTTGTGGGCGCTCCATCACTGGAGGTTTTTAAGAAGAGACTGGACAACCATTTGTCTGGAATGGTATAGGGCAGTGGTGGCTAACCTTTTGGGGCTCCTGTGCCAAAAATCGTGGGCGTGCTTGCATGCTCGTGCTTGCATGCCAGAACCCAGAAAGCAATGCGTGCCCTTCCACGCCCCCTACACATGCACACGCAATCCCCACCAACCCACCCACCCCCGCTGCCCCCTTACCTGCACTGTGCCTCACAGCTGATTTTTGTCCAGTTTGAGGCCTTTTTCGGCCTCCCAGAGGCTTGAGGAAGGCTTCTGCAGGCTTCTGCAGGCTTTGCAGGCCGAAAACTAGCCCCGTTTAGTCACTTCTGGTATTTTCGGGAAAACGGGAAGTGACAAAACGGGGCTAGTTTTTGGCCTGCAAAGCCTGCAGAAGCCTTCCTCAAGCCTTTGGGAGGCCAAAAAAGGCCTTAAACCAGACAAAAATCAGCTGTGAGGCACGCATATGCACAGTGAGGTAAGTTTGCCTGCAGCTCGCGTGCTAGCACAAATGGCTTTGTGTGCCATAGGTTCACCATCACAGGTATAGGGTCCCCTGCTTGAGGAGGGAGTAGGATTAGAAGACCTCCAAGGTCCCTTCCAACTCTGTTATTCTGTTACTGTCACTTTTCAGCTTTGAAAAAAGACCACAAGAGGACTTCATTTTGGTAGATATTCAAAGAGATCCATCTGGATGCCGCTAGCTAAAACCAAAAGTAAATCCTTTTCCAGACATGATTTCCACGCAGTCAAGGAATGGACATGAATCTTGGCTATACCTTGGCCTGAGTTCAGAGTGAACCAATCTCAAAGCCCTTTTCCCCCAAGAGGAAGAGGAAGAGGAAGAAAGAAGAAGGAGAAGGAAAAGGAGAAGGAGAAGGAGAAGGAGAAGGAGAAGAAGGAGAAGAAGAAGAAGAACCAGATCAGTGATGCCCTCTCCGTGATGACCCGTTGTCTGGATGCAGTACGGATCTGGATGGATGGAAACATGCTTCGGCTCAACCCGGCCAAGACTGAGTGGCTGTACATACCGGCATCTCGGTCCAGTCATGAATGTCCATCGTTGACCATAGGGGGAGAGGTGTTGCCCCCTGTGGATAGGGCGCGGAACCTGGGGGTCCTCCTGGATGCACAGCTCTGGTTGGAGGAGCAGGTGGGGGCCGTCGCCAGGGGGGCTTTTGCCCAAGTCCGCCTGGTTCACCAGCTTCGCCCGTTTCTGGACCGAGATGCCCTGCATACAGTCGTTCATGCTCTTGTCACTTCTTGACTCGACTACTGCAACGCTCTCTATCTAGGACTGCCCTTGCATACCATCCGGAGATTGCAGGTGGTGCAGAAAGAATGGCACGCGGGCTGGTGATGGAGTTTCCGGTTCTCCCATATTACCCCCCTCCTGCGCGACCTGAATTGGTTGCCGGTTGCACTCCAGGTGAGATTCAAGGTGTTAGTTTTAACATTCAAAGTCCTACACGACATGGGTCCAGGATATTTAAGGGAGTGACTTCTGCCGATATCGAATGCCAGCCGCCCTGTACGAGCACACAGGCAGGGGCCTCTCGGGGTCCCGTCGGCAAGCCAGTGTCAGCTGGCGGTCCCCTGGGGACGAGCCTACTCTGTGGCAGTCCCCATTCTGTGGAACCAGCTGACCCTGGGACTCCGTCTGGCCCCTGATCTCCGCACCTTCCACCACAACCTGAAGACCTGGTTATTTGACCAAGCTGGGCTGTGATTGCCTTCTCAGGGAGGTGGTGGAATGGTTTTAATTTTATTTTAATTTGGACAAATATTGGGCTTGTTCTGGTTTAATTCCTTTTAACTATTTATTGTCGATGTATGTTTTTAGTTGTGAGCCGCCCCGAGTCTTCGGAGATGGGGCGGCATACAAGTCCAATCAATCAATCAATCAATCAATAATAGTAATAATACTTGAGCCTTGGTGGCTCAGGCTGTTAATTGCCTGCTCTTAAGTTCCAGCTGCCTACAACTGCTGTAGGCTCGAATCCCACCAGGCTCAAGGTGGACTCAGCCTTCCATCTTTTCGGGGTAGGTAAATTGAGGACCCAAGATTGTTGGGGGCAATTAGCTGACCTTGTAAAAATGCCACTTAGTAATAAGCAGGCATATACAATGGAATGAAGGCTATTGCTGAGCACACTGGGTTGTATCCCAAAAAATTGTAAGCCGCCCTGAGTCTCCAGAGAAGGGCGGCATATTTATTTATTTATTTATACTTGAACTTGTATGCCGCCCCATCTCCGAAGACTCGGGGCGGCTCACAGCTAAAAACATATACAATAAATATTAAAAAAATAAATGTCTTAAAAAAAGAAGAAGAAAGAAGAAGAGAAGAAGAGAAGAAGAAGAGAAGAAGAAGAAGAAGAAGAGGGAGAAGAAAAGAAGAGGAGGAGGAAGAGGAAGAAGAGGAAGAGGAGGAGGAGGAGAGGAAGACGAAGACGAAGATGAAGATGAAGAAGAAGAAAAGAAGAAGAGGAGGAAGAGGAAGAAGAAGAGGAAGAGGAGGAGGGGAGGGAGAGGAAACAAGATGAAAGACAGAAGAAAGAAGAAGAAAGGAAGAAGAAGAAGAGAAAAAGAAGAAGAGGAGGAAAAAGAGGAAAGAAAAGAAGAGGAAGAGGAGGAGGAGGAGAGGAAGACGAAGATGAAGACGAAGAAGAAGAAGAAAAGAAGAAGAGGAGGAAGAGGAAGAAGAAGAGGGAAGAGGGGAGGAGGAGAGGAAGACGGAAGACGAGATGGAAGATGAAGAGAGAAGAAAGAAGAAGAGGAGGAAGAGGAAGAAGAAGAGGAAGAGGAGGAGGAGGAGAGGAAGACGAAGATGAAGACGAAGACGAAGAGGAGAAGAAGACGAAGACGAAGAAGAAGAAGAAAAGAAGAGAGGAGGGAAGAGGAAGAAGAAGAAGAGGAAGAGGAGGAGGAGGAGAGAAGAGGAAGAAGAAAGGAAGAGGAAGGAAGAAGCAGAAGAAGACGAAGAAGAAGAAGAAAAGAAGAAGAGGAGGAAAAGGAAGAAGAGGAAGAGGAGGAGGAGGAGAGGAAGACGAAGACGAAGATGAAGATGAAGAAGAAGAAAAGAAGAAGAAGAGGAGGAGGAAAAGAAGAGGAGAAGAAGAGGAAGAGGAGGAGGAGGAGAGGAAGACGAAGACGAAGACAAAGACGAAGAAGAAGACGAAGACGAAGAAGAAGAAGAAGAAAAGAAGAAGAGGAGGAAGAGGAAGAAGAAGAAGAGGAAGAGGAGGAGGAGGAGAGGAAGAGGAAGAGGAAGAGGAAGAGGAAGAGGAAGAGGAAGAGGAAGAAGAAGAAGACGAAGACGAAGAAGAAGAAGAAAAGAAGAAGAGGAGGAAGAGGAAGAAGAGGAGGAAGAGGAGGAGGAGGAGAGGAAGACGAAGACGAAGATGAAGATGAAGAAGAAGAAAAAGAAGAAGAGGAGGAAGAGGAAGAAGAAGAGGAAGAGGAGGAGGAGGAGGAGGAGAGGAAGAGGAAGAAGAAGAAGAAGAAGAAGAGAAGAAGAAGAGAAAGAAGAAGAAGGGGAAGAGGGAAAAGAAAAGAAGAAGGAAGAAGAGGAAAGAAGGAAGAGGAAGAGGAAGAGGAGGGAGAGGAAGAGGAAGAAGAAGAAGAAGAAGAAGAAGAAGAAGAAGAAGAAGAAGAAGAAGAAGAAGAAGAAGAAGAAGACCAGTGTGCCATTGGGCATGCATGAAGATGTCTTCCAGAACTCTGACCACGAATGAAGAACCATCTACAAAAGTAAAGGGTGAATCCTGAATTTTAGCATCTCTGCTTTTAGAACTGAAATGTCAGCACTTTGGCCTGTTCTCAAACACCAAGACCTCTCTTGTTCTGCTCTAGGCCTCCACCCCATGGAGGCGAGAGGCATATTTTCTCTGCCTTGAGTTTTGAGAAGTTAAGGCAGTGTAGACACGGTATGAAAAACAAAATTGATTTTGTTTTTGGAAAACAATATTTATTAAAGCCACCTCAATCTGTGGATTTGTGCAAAGCCCACAAACATTTTAGAAATAAATGTAATGCAACAGGCTGGCATTTGACAGTTTTCTTGCTTTGGAAGAAAATAGACTTTTTTTTAAAAAAAATGCACAGGTATCTAAATGGTTACCATAGATACCTAGCTGTTTGTGGCAGAGCTGTTTGTGAGAGCCCAGGGAGTACGTTAAAATAGGTTTTACAACTCACAATCGTTATATTCACTCAATAGCTCACCCTTCAGTCTAGCTCACTATGTGAATCCAGCCTCCAGACCCTGTTTACCCAAACAGATTACACTCTAAAAATTTAAACCAGATTTTGTAGAGATGCTTTCCGCCCCACCATCCCGATAAATGTGCATCCTGACAGGTTTGTACATGTGTTCGAATATATCTACGCACATAAGTAAACCTGTCAGAAGCCAGATTAAAATAAAACAGGCAGGGCCAGGACAAAATAAATAAATGTATTTTAATTGGACTAATAACTACTAATTGAAATTAATTGCCTATAAAATAAAGAGCTCAATTCATAAAAGTAATGGATTTCCCCCTTGGCGTGGTCTAACCATTCCTTTTTCTCACATGTGCAAAGTCTTTTCTCTTTGCAGCAAAAGCAGATTATAAAAAAAAGGAGGGAAAGCAAGAAAGAGTAAAAGAAGAACTAATAAACTAGATGAAGATGAGCCAAGGAAATGGGGATACTACACTTGGGGGGGAAGAAAAGAGAAATAAAACCTTGGATTGCTAGAATCTCCAGGTAGTGTGTGTGTGTGTGTGTGGAGTGGGAGGCGGGGAGTAGAGTTAGGAGACTGGCTATCTTGGAATCCCTGCAATGAAAGAAGCGATGGAGACCATCCCTCACCATTCATGAAACCCTTCTCTGGTTGTTTCCAAGAGAGTGCGGTAAGTTTGGTGAGATTCTTGTAAACAGGTAAATAGCCTTCCAGAGTTCTGGATGCTCCATCACTGGAGGGTTTTAAGAAGAGATTGGACAGTCACTTATCTGAAATAGTATAGGTTCCCCTGCTTGAGCAGGGGGCTGGACTAGAAGACCTCCAAGGTCCCTTCCAGCTTCTATTCTATTCTTGTCATGCCCCTGGTGGAGACTGACTCTGAGGAAGAGGAGGAAGAGCCAACAGGGGATGGAAGTGTGGCTCCGGAGGTGGTAGAGGAGGCTGGGGAAGGGCAGAGGGTGGCTGAGCAATCAGAGGAGGATCCAGGCCCATCCCCTCTCCATCCTAGGGCATGCAGGGAGGAGAGGATCAGGGAGAGATGTGGCCTACTGGGGAAGAGAGGGCCTTGATCCTCTTCATGGGATGCAGCTGTGAGCTATGTATAAGAGTTTGAAACTGCATGTTCACAGACGCTGGAGTCAAATTAGTGCTTTCTTTGGATGAGGTTTATCTTTGTTGGCATTCTTCCCATGGACTCTCCCCGGTTATCTTCCTGGAACGTGTGATTAATTATCTTGGTCTGCCTTGGAACTCTCGTCAATGCCGTTTGTTTTTGGTTTCCTCTTGCTTCATTATCTACTTTTTGAATTTAAACTGTGACTAATAAAACAGCGAAGTTAAGTTGAAGGCATTACAAGACCTTGATTCATGTTTTAGTTTTTGTGTTATTTTTGAGACACTACGGGTCATCACTATTCTATTCTATTCTATTCTATTCTATTCTATTCTATTCTATTCTCAGACAAACATCATAAGGCTCATGATTTTGTAGCTGTGGGGTCCACGGTGCTCTTGCAGCTTGGTAGTTTTCCTGCAGACATTTCCTTACCCAACTAGGCCACATCATCAGTGCTATTGATGTCATCTACTTTGCAAATGAAACCTCTGCAAAAGCCACCAAACTCAGAAAGCGCCAAGGACCCCACATTTCCACCCTGAGCTACAATTTTTCTCTCCTCTTGGTTGTAGGGGTGCTCCAGTGTTACCCACCATCCATCCTGGGGGACAGGTGCATTCTCCGGTGATGTGGTGGCAGGTTCCTCCATTTTGGCAGGGGCATCGCTGTTCGCACTGGACTCCGTGGCTGCCTGGAGGACACGGCTCTTCGCAACTGCTCGGGTTGGTTGTGAGAAAAGGAGAAGGGCAGCAACCCAGATGGAATAGAAACAGAGAGACAAAACAATTTTGTAAGTTACAGCACCATTGCTCCAGGGTATACACAAATCATCCATCATGCAGCCGTATCCCATCGACAGTATTCAGGGCAAAATGTAGGTAGCCAATATTTATTGCTCAGAAAAAGACAGCTTTTCTTTCAAAACCTTTTGTTTACGTTAACAGATCTTTATTCCCAAAGAAAATCACCTCTTCTTGTTTAAGACATGTCTATATCCCAAAAAACTAGTCTTATTTTCAGGGTAGGTCTTATATATTTATGGTGCCAAAAGTGGGTGTGAGTGTGTACTTTCACTCTGGGCTCCTGAGTCTTCTGAAGAGATTTACATAGGTCTTATTTTGGGGTAGGTCTTATAAGCAGGTTTAGAAATAGCTAGGTCTACGTAGGTCTTACGCACTGAAGGACTTTGAAGATCAGAAATCAGTCACAGTTGAAGGCTTTCAAAGGGTTTGAGGCTCCTAATACAAAATATAAAGTAAATGAAACACAGGTAGTAAGTCCTCAACTTACAGCAGTTCATTTAGTGACCATGCAAAGTTACAACAGCACTGAAAAATGGTCAGTGATTTATGACCATTTTTCACACTTATGACCGCTGCAACATCCCCCTGGCCATGTGATCAGAATTCAAATGCTTGGCTCATACTTATGACAGTTGCAATGTCCTGGGGTCATGTGATCATGTGAACAAACAGAGGTGATTTACTGCGGTCTGCGAACCCTAGAGAAAACTTCACATCTTAGTCCAAGGTTGGGAAACTTGGAGAAGTCAGGCAGGATCAATTCAACAGACATATTGAAAATCTAGATAGATGGACTCACGAAGGGGGTAGCGTGTGTGCGCACACATGCGTGTGGAAGCAGCTGTTTTATGAATTTCTAATCTGTCCTAGATCCCTACTGTTCACAATAAACGTTTATAAATATTTACAAGGAAAACGAAATCAATAGCCACAGTCTCAGGGAAGCTGTTTTGAATGGACAAAAAATAAATGTTTTATACTGCCACATCAATTCACAGGGAATGATGGGTCTATTAAGGCATATTAGCACAGTTGTCTGTTTGGAAGCCACTGTGGCATCAGAATGCTGTTGTGACATGTGATGTCACTTCTGCCCCATGCTCCGTGAAGGTGCATGGATAGGAACCATAAGGGATTAAAGAGAAACTTACTAACAGTGACGATGATTAACCAGTGGGACAGCTTGCCACCAGAAATTGAAGGTGCCCCATCACTGGAGGTTTTAAGAAGAGATGGAATAGTCACTTATCTGAAATAGCATAGGTTCTCCTGCTTGATTGAGCATGGGGTTGCACTAGAAGACCTCCAAAGATCCCTTCCAACTCTGTTATTCTATTCCAGAGGTCTTCAAACTTGGCAACTTTAAGACTTGTGGACTTCAACTCCCTGGGAGTTGAAGTCCACAAGTCTTAAAGTTGCCTAGATTGGGGACCCCTCTTCTGTTCTGTTCTGTTCTGTTCTGTTCTGTTCTATTCTATTCTCAGACAAACATCATAAGGCTCATGATTTTGTAGGTGTGGGGTCCACGGTGCTCTTGCAGCTTGGTAGTTTTCTTGCAGACGTTTCCTTACCCAACTAGGCCACATCATCAGTGCTATTGATGTCATCTACTTTACAAATGAAACCTCTGCAAAAAGCCACCAAACTCAGAAAGTGCCAAGGACCCCACATTTCCACCCTGAGCTACAACTCTTCTCTCCTCTCAGTTGTAGGGGTGCTCCAGTGTTACCCACCATCCATCCTGGGGGACAGGTGCATTCTCCGGTGATGTGGTGGCGGTTCCTCCATTCCTGGACTCCCTGGACTGCCTGGAGGACACGGCTCACGACAGTCGCATATCTGAGACTGTATAGGTTCCCCTGCTTCAGCAGGAGGTTGGATTGGAAGACCTCAAAGGTCCCTTCCAGCTCATTCATTCTAAAGGTGTCAATAGACTCTCGACTTGTGATGGCAGAGGCTTGCCCCTTTGTGCAAGCAGTCCTTGAGTTACAACAATTTATTTAGCACATTCAAAGTTACAATGGCGCTGAAAAAAAGAGACTCGTGACCATATTTTAAAGTTATAACCTTTGCATCCTCCGCATGGCCACATGATCAAAATTCAGGCGCTCGGCAACTGACTCTATTTATGATGGTTGCAGTGTCTGTGGGGCCTCGTTATCCCCTTTTGCGACCTTCTGACCACCAAAGTCAATGGGGGAACCAGATTCACTTAACGGCTATTTTACTAATTTAATAATTGCAGCAATTCACTTAACAACTGTGGCAAGAAAAGTCGTAAAATGGGGCAAAATAGAATAGAATATAGAATAAGATGAATAGAATAGAATAGAATATAGAATAGAGCAGAACAAAATACAGAATAGAGTAGAGTAGAGTAGAGTAGAACAGAAGAGAAGAGAAGCTGGAAGGGACCTTGGTGGTCTTTTAGTCATTAGCAGGTCATTGACAGACTTCCCCCCTCAACTTTGTTATTATGGTTCGTTCGTCATACAGTCAGCCAGATGTTCAGACTGGATTTGCAATTTTTGTCCACCTATCGAGTTCTTCCCAAGGGCCTGGGATACATGGGCTAGGCAGATGGTGTTCTTTGATGATGTTAGAGGTAAAGGTAACCTGCCCTGACTGTTATTTTGTGCGTTTTGATCCAGGTTGACTCTTGGCAACTGGTTGGGACAAGTCTCTTCAATTTTCTTGGCGTTTCTAGGCGATTTCTAACCCATTTCTAAAAATGGTTTGCCCTTCTCTTCTTCTTTAAAGAGCCAAGGTGGCGCAGTGGTTGGAGTGCAGTACTGCAAGCTACTTCTGCTGACTACCAGCTGCCTGCAATTTGGCAGTTCGATCCCGAACGGCTCAAGGTTGACTCAGCCTTCCATCCTTCCGAGATGGGTAAAACGAGGACCCAGATTGTTGGGGGCAAGAGGCTGACTCTGTAAACCGCTTAGAGAGGGCTGTAAAAGCACTGTGAAGCAGTATATAAGTCTAAGTGCTATTGCCTTCCTGCCTTCCTGCCTTCCATAACTCTGCCCACTGTCAGCAGTTTGATCCTGACTGGCTCAAGGTTGACTCAGACTTCCATCCTTCCCAGGTGGGTAAAATGAGGACCCAGATTGTTGGGGGCAAGAGGCTGACTCTGACTCTAGCGCTTAGAGGGGTTGCAAAGCATTGTGAAGTGGTATATAAGGGCTATTGCTATTGCTATTAGGGCTGAGAGAAAATGACTGGCCCAATTGGCTTCATGCCTACAGCAGGACTTGAACTCACAACTTTCTGGCTCATAACCCGAGGCCATCACCTCTGCACAAAAATGGCTACTCCATCCCCTGAACATAAAGTCCACAGCCCCTTGACTTACAAAACTCCCGTGTATCCAGGTGCACAATGACATTCTCCTGTGTTGTGGTCACAGGTTGCCCCATTATGACACTGGCACTTGAGCAGGCAGCCTTTCCCGTAAGTTCCCGGGTCGCACAAGTCCTCGCAGCGCCATCCTTTGTATCCTGGTGCGCACACGCAGGCACCAGTGATGGGGTTGCACAGGGCCCCATTCCGGCATTGGCAAGGGTTGCTGCAGTGAGGACCCCAGTGGTCCTGATCACAACCTGAGACAACAACAACAACAGGAAGATCCTTTTAGGAGAACTGTCAACCACAACACCACATTTCATTTTTTAAATACACATTTCTAAAACATATATGAGTGTTTAATAAACAGTGTATTGTCTGAGTCAATACAGTTTACCTATACATAATAATAGTAATTATAATATTCTTTACTTATATATAATGGTATTCTTCCAACTTCTAATTTTTACCTTTATTATTAGATTAGTTTTGGTTTACATTATTGTCATTGCACCTCGTACAACGAAATTAAATACCATCTTCAGTGTACATTATGACTATGAAAATAAACACAAACACACATCCTTCACATTCTATACATTGAATTGAAAGTCCTTGATATTGCATTAATATTGCACCATACAGTAATAATAATATATAATATATTAATATACACTATATATTATCTAACCATTGGTAAAATAAATCCCAAGATAAAAGATATTCTGTGTCTTCTTTGTCCTTATCTTTAATGTTAACCTATCCATTTCCACACTCTAATATTTTTTAATTATATTTTCATCTGTAGGAGTTTCTTCATGTTTTTCAATTTATTTATTTATTTATTTATTTATTTATTAGATTTATATCCCACCTCACTTCCCCCAAAGGGGAACTCGAGGCGGCGTACAAAAGGATAAAAACAATTTCTATACAATATAAAAACAAGAAACTCATTCATACCAATGTTGTGCAAATACAATTCTCACTGCTGTCAAAACATGTAATGTCAAATACACATTCCCTTTCTCATGTTTTTCTGGCAGTATATCTAAAAAAATATTTCTGGTTTTAAACCTATATGTTGCTCTATCATTTAAACCATGTGTGTATTTTTGTCCAAAAATGTTTTGCCTTTAGACATGTCCACCACGTGTGATAGTACCAAGTGGGCAGGGGTGGGCTTCAAAAATTTTAGCAAGGGGTTCTCTGCCCAGTTGCTGGGTGGGTGTGGCCATGGTGGGCGTGGCCTAGTCAGCCTCCTGCACTACAGTTTTTGCCCTCCCTGGGCTCCGGAGGGTTTCTTTGAGCCTCCTAGAGGGCGAAAACAGCCTCCCTGGGCTCTGGAGGCCCTCCAGAGGCCAGAAATGGGCCCATTTCTGGCCTTCCCGAACTTCTGGGAAGAACGTTTTTCACCCTCCCCAAGCCTCTGTGTGCGCCCTGCACTTACCTGCATCCAAAATGGACGGCGTGGGGACTCCTGGGAGGGGCGGTGTGGAGTGGGTGGGGTCAGCCAGGTGTGACATTTGGGGGTTCTCCAAACTATGTAGTATCTTAGCTAGGGGCTCTCCTGAACCCCTGCAAACCCCCAGCAGCCCATCCCTTGGAATTGTGTATCTGATTGCATTTCCAACATATGGCGGACATGTTTTTAAACATCTTTGCTAATCTTGTTGGTGGCAAATGCCACCTTGTAAAACATTTTATACAGGGTTTCCTTGTATGTAGTTGCCATTGTCAATTAATAGTTTCTATCCCAGAGTTCTCATTGAAACATTTCATTGAAACTCTTGGAGGTGGAAGAGGTGACACATAGTTTGCCTACAAGCTTTCTCAGGGATTTAGAGACGATCTGAAGAGATGAGGGAATTTGATTAAACCAGCCCTCAGGAAGTACTGATTTCATGATTCAAAAGGCTGTTAATTCTTTAGCCAGAAAGATAGAACATAGAATCATAGGGCTGAAGGGACCTTGGAGCCTTCTAGTCCAACCCCTGTTCAAGCAGGAGACCCTATAACAACAGTGGGATCCTACCTGTTCCACTACTGGTTCGGTGATCTTGCGCCCCTTATCCGCGCACACAGCTTTCCACACACCAGCTGAGGCCTGCAGCGCCAATCAGCTGAGAGGAAAAAGAACCTCTCAGCTGATCGTGGGCGGCTTTTCTTTATTACCGGTTCGGGAGAACCAGACCGAACTGGACCAGTAGCATACCACCACTGCACTATACCAGTGGTGCCCAACCTTAGCAACTTTAAGACCTGTGGACTTCAACTCCCAGAATTCCCCAGTCGATATGGGGACTATCCAAAGTGCTGTGGCATCGACTCAGAGTCTTTAGCCATTGACCCTTCTGGATTTATTACTTCTAGAGACAGCCAATCACCAAGTCTATTCCCATTAGGAGGAGAGCAACATTAGTATATATTAGCCAAAAATCAGAAGTCTAATGGTGTCTTGTCATATTACCAGCTTCAATAAAACACCTTAGAACCCTAGAATGATGGGGCTGGAAGGGATGTCTTCTAGTCCAGTGGTCGCCAACTGGTGGGCTGTGGCCCACTGGTGGTCCGTGAGAAAATTTTGGTGGTCCGCAGAGAAATGTCACCCCCAAAGCAACCCCCCAAAACAATTAATCCAGGCTGCGGGGGAACACAAGGCTGCACTGCCCACATGGACCGCGGGATCACAAGGCTTGCGTCACTTGCATTGGGAACAACACAAGGTAGTGAGGGGAGGGGGGGAAGGGCAGAGGGGGGGAACTTGCCTCACTACTGGGCTGCTTCTTTCCGCTTCTTTCTTCTTCTGCTTTTGGCTGCATGCAAGGAAAGCAGCAAAGTCTTTTCTTTCTTCCCCAGACTCTGCCAGAAATGAGTCTTTGGGACCCTGCAAGGCCTCCTGCTCCAAGAGGCTGCGCCGGCAAAGACTCATTTCTGGCAGAGTTTGGAGGAGAGAAAGAAAGACTTCTGCGGCTTCTGCTGCTTTCCCTGCATGAAGCCTGAGAACGGAGCTCAAAAGCAGGCTAAGAATATGGCTACCTTGGAGTGTGTATGTGTGAGAGAGGGATCTGTGTGTGTGTGAGAGAGAGGGATCTGTGTGTGTGTGTGTGAAGAGAGAGAGGGAGGGAGAGAGGGAGGGAGGGAGGGAGAGAGAGAGAGAGAGAGAGAACACATCACCAGCCCTCCAAGGTTAGATCAGATCTCTCTCTCTCTCTCCATCCCCCTCCCCCCAACGTCAGTCAAAATTCACATTAGTGGTCCACGGGATTTAAAATAATGAGCTTGGTGGTCCCTGAGGTCCAAAAGGTTGGTGACCCCTGTTCTAGCCCAACCTTCTCCTGAAGCAAGAGACTCTATACCAGGAGCATCCAATCTTGGCAACTTTAAGACTTGTGGACTTCAACTCCCAGAATCTCCCAGCCAACACGACTCAAAGTCAAAGTCCACAAGACTTAAAGTTGCCAAGGCTGGACCCCCTGCCCTCTACCATTCCGGTCAAATGCCCATCCATCTCTTGCTCAAAACCTCCAGTGATGGAGCACCCACAACTTCTGGGGGCAAGCTGTTCCACTGATTAATTGCTCTATGTCAGGAAGTTTCTTCTTTCTTTTAGGTTCTATAGTCCATTTCTAATAAAAAAGTATTCTTGTCGCTAGATATAATCTGAATAGGTACTGGAGGGGAGGCAGAATTCAGTTTGAGCCCTATACATCACCCCTTTTGTCAGAACTTATTCAGATTAATTTTCAGCCAAAATTGGAACGAGGATTTTAGTACTAAGTAAACAGATATACACTCATGAACTCTTGAGGAATTCCATTAAAATGTGAATCAGTCTCTTTTATAGTCTCCTATCATTATTCGATTTCCGGCAGCAGATGCTATAATTCATAACCCTCCGCAACACTTCAAGATGGCAGGGATGTGTTTTGTTCATGTTTTGTTTCTTTCTTTTTTTTTCTTCTCCTCTGTCCTTTGCATTAATCCAGACTCCATTAATATCCAGACTGCTGTCCCATCAACCTCGCAGTCTTTATCCATTGACCCTCCTGGATTTATGACTTCTACAGAAAGCCAATTACTAAGTCTATTCCCATTAGAAGGAGAGCCATGTTAGTCTATATTAGCCCAGAATCAAAAGTCTAGTGGCATCTTGTCATACCACCAACTTTAATAAAATACAAACTTAGAATCTTACGGTGATAGCGCTGGAAGGGATCTTGGGAGGTCTTCTAATCCAACCCCATGCTCAAGGTGAGAAACTCTCTTCCATCCTGGACAAATTGTTGTCCAATCTCTTCTTGGAGACCTCCATTGATGACCCACAACTCCAGAAGGCAAGTCATTCCACTGATTAGCAGAATAACAGTCGGATGAGAGGTTGGGGGTCTTCTAGTCTGACACCCCATATATTCAAGCAGGAAACCCTATACACATGTTGGCAAACCTATGCCACGTGTGCCGGAAGTGGCATGCAGAGCCATTTTCCCCCAGCACACGAAAGGTCACTCAGAAGAGCCCACTGCGCATGTGCGTGCGCGCTGCCGCCCGACAGCTGATTGTCAGGTACCTGGCGCACATGCTCAAGGGGCAGAGGGGGTTGTGCGGGAGACACACTTGCATGCGCAGGGAATTGCATGAGGGGGGAATTGCACGCGCATGCACCAATAGTGGCATGTGAGCGGGGTTGCGCGTGCATGCGCAGGGGGCATGGGGGGGGCCCAGCACGCATTGCCATCTGGGTGCTGGCACAGGAGCGTACGCAAGCAAGTGCACACACAATTATCAGCACAGGAGCCGAAAAAGGTTAGTCACCTTTGCCCTATACTATTCCAGACAAATGGTTCTCCAATCTCTTCTTGAAGACCTTCAGTGATGGAGCACCCACAACTCCAGGGGGCAAATCATTCCACTGATTAATTGTTCCCACTGTCAGGAAACTTTGATTTTAGGTCTGTTTAGTTGATGCATATTAACAAGAAAAGGATGGATAGAAATTACATTCACAATTATATCTTTGGGCTATCTATATAAAGCAATTTAAACCAATTTTTAAAATGCATTTAAGATTTTTCAAAATCTAGTCACTGAATTTACAAATGAATTGCATTTTTTTTGTGCTAGACTTGATTAATTATTTATTTATTTATTTATTTATTTATTTATTTATTTATTTGACTTGTATGCTGCCCCTCTCCCGAACGGACTCGGGGTGGCTCACAATTAAAACCAACACAATAAATAATTACCTAAAATAGAATTAAACCCGACAAGCCAAATTACTAAAACAAATTATAAAACAAACCCCCACCCCCCCAAGAGGAGTCAGCACAGCGCAGCCTGCTCAAATAGCCAAGTTTTCAGGTTGTGGTGGAAGGTGCGGAGGTCGGGGGCCAGGCAGAGTCCCAGAGGTAGTTGATTCCATAGGGCGGGAGCCGCCGCAAAGTAGGCCCTCCCCCGCGTCACCGCCAAGCGACATTGAGTCGCAGACGGCACGCCGAGGAGTCCCTGCCTGTGCGCTCGTACAGGGCGGTTGGTATTCGATGCCGGCAGTAGACGTTCCCGTAAATAGCCTGGACCCATGTCTCGTAGGACTTTGAATGTCAATACCAAAACCTTGAATCTCATCCGGAGGGCAACCGGCAACCAATGCAGGCCACGCAGGAGGGGCGTAACATGGGAGAACCAGGAAGTTCCCATCACAACCCGTGCGGCAGCATTTTGCACCAGCTGAAGCCTCCGGATGGTATGCAAGGGCAGTCCTAGATAGAGAGCGTTGCAGTCACCTCGAGCCGCGAGGTGACAAGTGCCTGAGTGACCGTGCGCAGGGCATCTTGGTCCAGATATAGGCGTAACTGGCGAACCAGCTGGACCTGGGCAAAGGCCCCCCTGGCCACGGCTCCCACCTGCTCCTCCAACCTGAGCCGTGAGTCCAGGAGGACCCCCAGATTCTGTGCCCTGTCCACGGGGGGCAACACCTCTCCCCCCATGACCAAAGATGGAATCTCCTGACTGGGTCGAGATGTCTGTATGCACAGCCACTCTGTCTTAGCCGGATTGAGCCGAAGCATGTTACTGTCCATCCATGTCCATCCATGCCATAAAACAAGCAGATGGAAAGTTCCACATACCCAGAAATTTAATAATAACAAAATTAAATAAAAGAAATAACAACTGAAGGGAGATTGTAGCTTTCATGAGATGGAAGCAGCTCTTATGTTTAAACCACAAGAGGTGGAATAGTGATTCATGTTCATCTAGTCTCTTCTCCCTGTATCAATGATAGTGTTAGTTATACTTAGATGCCACTCCTAATGCCTATAATTCTGAAAAGGCCATCAATATCAATTTAACCTCCCTGTTTGTGGACTTAATCTCACATAATCTTTTCCTGGATGACCACAAGGTATGAATCACCAAATATCGATCTAAGATACAGAAGAATAAGGCATGATATAATTGCAAGAAAGCTTTGGCCAAACCAGTTCGTGGAAGGTTCTTGAAGGATCTTCAATCTTTTAAGAGTTAGCTAAGCACTTTCTGATAAGTTAAGTGCAAAATCATATCATATCTCAACAACTAATCTTCTCACCACCAAGAACATTTGGACATGAAAGTGTTTGAGGGTGTTTACAAGTATGCACTCCAAGTAATACAGAAACCAGGAGAAACTAGGGTCTCGCGAGATAAAATTTATATTTGCAGATGCCCAAAAGACGTTTGGGTCTTAAGTTCCTAGAACAGCATCCAATCATGTAGAAGATTCAAGAAGGTGATTTATATTGGGATATCCTTTTGGGGGGCGAGGGGGGAATATGCTCTAAATCCTGGAGTGATTTCCAGAAACCATTTTTCGACAACAGCAATAAATAAAACGTCTCTTCTTAAATTGGATTTCTGAGAAGAATGATATTCAAAAGGAAAACCAGAATGGAAGTTTTGTGGTGAAGGACTCATGAATTTAATTCTAAAGCTTGCAGATCCCTGGCTTAAGCACCTAGTCCTTTCTCCCATTATTTTATTCTTATGGTATACTGTATCTATTCCTTTCACCCCCTGAGGATCCAGTTTGCAACTGCCTAAAGGCAAAGTAAGCAAGACTTCAGGATTCCAGCTAGAAAAAAAAGTTTAAAGATTGTTTGTGTCTCGTCGACATCCATTCTGGCAACAGTTTTTCAGTCCCTTTACGCAGGAGACCTTCCCAGCAACATTTGTAGGACAATACAGGATTTGGGTTTCTGTTTCACTAAAGCCAAAACACCAAGAGAAACCTCTGAAGGATACTTGCACATAAAAGACCTATCCAGTAGTGGGTTTCAAACTGTTTTCCTACTGGTTCGGTGTGAGCGTACGCTTTGCGCACACGCAGTGTTTGCAGCTCACCTTCTGCTCAATGGTGGGATTCAAAAAAATTTTACTAACAGTTTTGTGGGTGTGGCTTGGTGGGCGTGATGTGGCTTGGTGGGCGTGGCTTGGTGGGCATCGCAGGGGAAGGATACTGCAAAATCCCCCTTCCCTCCCCACCCCACCAACCTGCTTTCCAGCTCCGTTCTCCTGTGCAGGGCAACAAAAGAAGACCCAGCCAATCAGCTGGGACTCAGGAGGCAGAGTATAGATGGGGGCAGGGCCAGTTAGAGGCGGTAGTTCTAACTACTCAAAGTTTCCGTTACCAGTTCTCCAAACTACTCAAAGTTTCCGCTACCGGTTCTCCGGACTACTCAAAGTTTCCACTACCGGTTCTCCAAATTACTCAAAGTTTCCGCTACCGGTTCTCTGAACTACTCAAAGTTTCCACTACTGGTTCTCCAAACTACTCAAAGTTTCCGCTACCAGTTCTCCGAAGTACTCAAAGTTTCCGCTAACAGTTCTCCAAACTACTCAAAGTTTCCGCTAACGGTTCTCCGAAGTACTCAAAGTTTCCGCTAACAGTTCTCCGAACTACTCAAAGTTTCCACTACCGGTTCTCCGAACTACTCCAAGTTTCCACTACCGGTTCTCCAGAACTGATCAGAACCTGCTGAATACCACCTCTGTTTCTGCTGCAAGCCCTGTGTCTTCAATAGCTGACATGTGGCATGAAGCAGCTGAACTTCAAAAACAGGAAATAAAAGGCTGAACCTGGCTGAACCAGTAGAATACCACCACTGGACCTCTCCACATTTTCTATTAGTTGTTATTCAGTTGCTAAGTTGTGTTTGACTCTTCGTGACCCCATGGACCACAGCATGCCTCCACTGTCCCATCTCATCTCATCCCAAATTACTGTTCACTGCCTCAATGACACCATTTAACCATCTCATCCTCTGCTGTCCCCTTCTCCTTCTGCCTTCCATCTTTCCAAACATCAGGGTCTTCTCCAAGGAGCCCTCTCTTCTCATTTGGTGGCCAAAGTATTTCAGCTTCAGGATCTGTCCTTCCAAAGAACAATCAGGGCTGGTTTCCTTTAGGACTGACCGATTGGCTCTCCTTGCAGCCCAACAGACTCTCAAGAGTTTCCTCCAAGACCACAATTCAAAAGCATCAGTTCTTCAGCGGTCAGCCTTCCTTATGGTCCAACTCTGACAGCCATACATTAGCACTGGGAAAAACATTTTCTAAGGAAAGGACAGTTGCCTGTGGTTTCCCAAGGTCTGAGCTCCCAATTAGTGATGTCAGTAGCACATTTAGCCTCCTAAACAAGAGCAGGTCCCAATTCCTTTGGGATTGAAAAGAAGCAGGAGCAGGAAAGTCTTTGGCCAGAAGATTTGCCAAATAGATGCTCATGGTAGAAGATGATCTTAAGGCTTAAGGTAAAGGTAAAGGTTCCACTTGTACATACGTGCTAGTCATTTCCGGCTCTAGAGGGCAGTGCTCATCTCCATTACAAAGCTGAAGAGCCAGCGCTGTCCGAAGACACCTCCGTGGTCATGTGGCCGGCAGGACTAAACACCGAAGGCACACGGAATGCTGTTACCTTCCCACCAAAGGGATCCATATTTTTCTACTGCATTTTTATGTGCCTTCGAACTGCTAGGATGGCAGAAGCTGGAACAACTAATGGGAGCTCACGCCAACCTTTCTGCTCTACAAGCTCAGCATCTTATCCACTGAACCCCCGCATCCATTCTTAAGGCTTACATGACCTCTTTTCCCATCACAGTCAAGGAGGAGAAGGAAGAAGAAGAGGAAGAAAAGGAATAATAATAATAATAATAATAATAATAATAATAATAATAATAACAACAACAACAACAACATGAAGAAGAAGAAGAAGAAGAAGAAGAAGAAGAAGAAGAAGAAGAAGAAGAAGAAGAAGAAGAAGAAGAAGAAGTAGTCTGCCTTTGAGCATGCATGAAGATGTCTTCCCAGAACTCTTCACTAGGAATGAAGAACCATCTACAGAAGTAAAGGGATGAATTCTAGCATCTCTGCTTTTAGAACTGAAATGTCAGCATTTTGGCCTGTTCTCAAACACCAAGACTGTTCTTGGTTTCCAAGACAAACAGCATTAGTTTCTTTTTCTTTTTTTAAAAATCACATTATCCAAATAATTCTCCAGAGAGAACATTAATAAAGGAATCAACATCTTCTCTGGACAGGTAGTGTCCTTAAAAGATCTGATTTAATTTGGCTCTATTTCAGTATCTCTCTGCATTTCTTTGAGCTTATGTAAAGAACCTTGCACAATATACACACACACAAACTATATACACACACACACACACACACACACACACACTGTAAAAGTTCCATCAAAGGTGAAGAGAAGGCGAAACTTCATGGTCCATCACAATCAGAAGACTGAAATTTCATGCTCATTTTATAGCCAGCTTCAAATTGCCTAATTTGTTCTAATTTAAATCTTAATAAACAAGAGACAGAAAGGGTAGAATAAACCCTTCTAGAACTGTTCTACCCTGCATTTTGTACAATTTAAAAACATTAATTTTGCAAGGAAGGCAGCAAACTGGATGAATTATCTCTAAAACAAGCAGGATTCCAGACAGCAATTTACTCCAAGTAAGTCGATAAATCAAAGAATCAGCCAATCAAGCTAAATGCAAGGAAATGTTCAATCCTGCTACAAAAATCAAATATTATTTTTCTACCTTAATGAACGTGAAGCTATTAGTCAGTTTAAAAAAAATAATGCACAGCCCTAAGGGGGCCTTTGCCAAATTTTATTTCTAAAAGGTATAATTGTGCTGTTGGAAGTCATTTCCATAAGAATATCTTCATCAGGCAGACGTAACTAACATCAAATGGGGGAAACATATATAAGCATAATATATAATTTTCTCCTGCTACTTACCTACCTGTCTAAATTGGATGCAAACTGTCATGCCCCTGGTGGAGACTGACTCCGAGAAAGAGGAGGAACAGCCAACAGGGAGTGTGAGTGTGGCTCCAGAGGTGGTGGAGGAGGCTGGGGAAGGGCAGAGGCCGGCTGAGCAATCAGAAGAGGATCCAGGCCCATCCCATATCCATCCCAGGGCACGCAGGGAGGAGAGGATCAGGGAAAAGCGTGGTCTACTCGGGAGGAGAGAACCATGATCCTCCTCAGGGCTTACAGCTGTATATAAGTTTGTAACTGCGTATGCAGAATTGCTGGAGTTAAAGTTAGTGTTTCCTTTGAAGGAGGTTTATATTTGTTGGAGTTCTTCCCAAGGACTTTCCCCAGCTATCTGCTTGGAACATATGATTACTTATCTTGGTTTGATTCGGAACTCTCACCAATATGGTTTGTTCTTGTTTTCCTTTTGCCTCATTATTTACTTTTGGGACTTTAAACTGTGAATAATAAAACAGTTAAGTTGAAGGCATTGCTGGATTTTAATTCATGTTTTGGATTTTGGGTTATTTTGAGAGACTACGGGTCATCACACAAACTCATCTGCCCTCTTTTCAACTTGCATATTTTACAAGAAAAGGGCAGGATCATGTCCAGGCACTAGTTCCAAAAAAGTCCCATGAAGAAAGCTATCTCTGTGCAAACCTGTTGATCTTTTGCTCACTGGTGGGCTTCCATGATGACACTAGGACTCCCAAGATTCTTGGTCAACATGGCCACTGGTCATTTTGGTGAGAGATTCTGGAACTGTCATTCCAATACAGAAGGCCCTCAACTAAACACCACAACTGAACCCAAATTGTCCCAAAGGTGCTTTTTCAAAAGGCAACTGGAAGATGTCTCTTCCCTTGAGGAAGAAGAATACTTTTTGCTTCTCATCCAAGAAGCTTCATCAGTTCTTGCTGGATGATTCTATCAAAACTAATCCTTCCAGCCCGAACTAATGAAGCTTCTAGGATGAGAAATGAAACACTTTCTTCTTCCTCAAGGGAAAAAACGAAGTCCAGTTGCCTTTTGAAATAGCACCTTTGAGACAACCATGACCTGGATGACTGAGATCAGGGGTGGGATTCTATAGGTTCGGACTGGTTCTATAGAACTGGTTGTTATGATTCTCCACAGTTCGGAGAACTGGCAAATCATGCCCCTGGCTGGCCCTGCTCCTCCCGCCCAGTCAGTCCATATTGCACATGTGCGACATCGCTGACTGCATTCTCCCCAGCCCAGTCAGTCCTTAAGATATTTCTTCACCCCCCAACGATCAGCTGTTCTGATGATCCCCTCACTGTCTTACTGCTTCACCCAGGAGGCTTCCCTGAGGCCCAGGAGGCAAAAAAGGGGTGTGGGTGTGTGGGTGTGTGCCCCCTCCATTTTTTTCCTTCCTAGGCTCCAGGGAAGCTTCCTGGGAGCAAAAATGCCCCCAGGAGGCTTCCTGAGGCACAGGAGGCCCCAAAAGGGGGGGGGGTGCTGAAAAAAAGAAGAAGCCACGCCCATCGAGTCACATGGTCACGGCCACCTAGCCACGCCACAGAACCGGTTGCTAAAAAATCTGAATCCCACCCCTGACTGAGAATCTTCATAGACAGTTAAAAATTGAGCCAAAAATTTCTATTTCTAAACTAGGCAGTTGTTAAGTGAATTTTGCCCCATTTTATGACCTTTCTTGCCACAGTAGTTAGTGAATCACTGCAGTTGTTAAGTGAGTAACCTGGTTGTTAAGTGAACCTGGCTTCTCCCATTGATTTTGCTTGTCAGAAGGTCGCCAACGGTCACGAAAGGTGATCACATGACACTTCAGCCATGTTGTAAGTCGAGGACTGCCTGCACTTACACCATTAAACATACACTCTGAGAACTACTGAGAAGAAGCCATCTTAACCAGGGTGGGCTTCACAAATTTCAGCAATGGGTTCTCTGCCCGGTTGCTGGGTGGGCGTGGCCATGGTGGGCATGGCCTAGTCGGCCTCCTGCACCATGGCAGAATTCCTCCTCCAGTCATGTTAGCTTAGGAATTCTGGAAGTTGAAGACCCTTAGGGCAAGGGTCTTCAAACTTGGCAAGTTTAAGACTTGTGGACTTCAACTCCCAGAATTCCTGAGCTAACATGAGTGGAGGAGGAATTCTGGAGTTGAAGTCCACAAGTCTTAAAGCTGTCAAGTTTGGAGACCCCTGGAATAGATAGAGAAAGAGAGGTAGAATAGATAGATAGAATAAATAGATAAAGAGAGGTAGAATAGAGAATAGAATAGAATAGAATAGAATAGAATAGAATAGAATAGAATAGAATGAACAGATGAAGGGTCTTCAAACTTAGCAGCTTTAAGGCTTGTGGACTTCAACTCCCAGAATTCCTGAGCTAACATGACTGGAGGAGGAATTCTGGGAGTTGAAGTGCACAAGTCTTAAAGCTGTCAAGTTTGGAGACCCCTGGTATATAGAGTCTCCTGCTTGAGCAGGGGGCTGGACTAGAAGACCCCAACATCCCTTCCAGCTCTATTCTGCTGTCTGTTTCTGATTACAATCTTGCATTTTGGAAGAGGAAGAGGGTAGAAGGTAGGCAAGGAATTCAGGACAGGGACTTCAAATGGGGTGGGTGTTTGAAGCAATATTGAATTAATGGCTGCTTTGAACTACACAGGAGAAAAGAATGCTTTAAAATGATGCTTCTACCCGGAGCGATTTTCATCCCTAGATATTGCCGTCTTTCCAGTGACTTCTCCAGATGTTTTGCTCAAAGTTGGCCCACAAGCAAAGAAAGATCCCTAGCAGCTTGGTAGACAAGATGGGTATTTTTAGCGCTTCCATGGGTCTCCTATGGGGAGAAAGATTTGCTCGTCACTCTTGAAAGCAAAGCTACACATCAGGAAGGTGCACTTTGCCTCCACAACTTAACTGTGCAATGCTGGAATGGTCATTCCTTGGTTCGATTGTACTAGAATACGTGAGGTTCCACTCTTCTTTGCAAAGTTGCTATGTGGGGCATATATTGGTAGTCCTGGACTTACAACAGTTCATTTAGTGACCATTTGAAGTTACACCGGCATTGGGAAAGCTGACTTATGACCGTTTTTCACAGAACTGTTGCAGTATCTCCAAGGTCGCGTGATCAAAATTCAGATCCTTGGCAAAGGGTTCATATTTAGGACTGTTGCTGTGTCCAAAAGTCACGTGGTCCCCTTCTACCACCTTCTGAGAAGGAAAGTTAATGGAGGAGCCAGATCCTACATCATTTCTGACAGATGCCAGTCCGGTCTCTTCTTGAAAGCCTCCAGTGATGGAGCACCCACAACTTCTGAAGGTAACTTCTGTTCCATGGGTTGATTGCTGTCACCATTAGGAAATTTACATCCATTTCTTCTTGTCTTGTCTTCTGGGGCTTTGGGAAATAGTTTGACCCCCTCGTCTTTGTGGGAGCCCCTCAAATATTGGAACACTGCTCTCATGAGTGCAGAGAAGAGTGCAGAGGGGAGCAACAAAGATGATTAGGGGACTGGAGGCTAAAACATATGAAGAATGGTTGCAGGAGTTGGGTTTGTCTAGTAATTTGATGAAAAGAAGGACTAGGGGAGACATGATAGTGGTGTTCCAATATCTCAGGGGCTGCCACAAAGAAGAGGGAGTCAAGCTATTCTCCAAAGCACCAGAAGGCAGGACAAGAAGCAATGGATGGAAACTAATCAAGGAGAGAAGCAACTTAGAACTAAGGAGAAATTTCCTGACAATGAGAACAATTAATCAGTGGAACGAGTTGCCTTCAGAAGTTGTGGGTGCTCCAACACTGGAAGTTTTTAAAAAGATGTTGGATAATCCTCTGAAGTGGTGTAGGGTTTCCTGCCTAGGCAGGGGCTTTGGGCTAGAAGACCTCCAAAGTCCCTTCCAATTCTTCTATTATATTCTATTCTACTAACCGCCCTGTGCAAACCCATAGACAGGGGCTCCTTGGGGTCCCGTCGGCCGAGCAGTGCTGGCTGGTGGTCCCCCGACAATGGGCCTACTCTGTTGCGGCCCCTGACCTCTGGAATCAACTTCCCTTGGAGCTCCGCCTGGCCCCTGACCTCCGCACCTTCTGTCGCGATTTGAAGACCTGGTTGTTTAATCAACCCGGGCTGTGACCCGGGTTGTCGTTTTTAGAGTTTTAATCTTGGGATTTTAGTGTTAATTCGGCTTAATTTGTTTAATCTGGTTTTTATCTAATTTATTGTTGTGTTGTTTTTAATTTGTGTCACCTTGAGTCCTTCGGGAGAGGGGGCGGCATATAAGTCGAATAAATAAATAAATAAATAAATAAATAAATAAATATTCTATATTCTATTCTATTTTAGTCTAGTCTAGTCTAGTCTAGTCTAGTCTAGTCTAGTCTAGTCTATCCTATCCTATCCTATCCTATTCCATTCCATTCTTTTGATGTCTCCCCTAGTCCTTCTTTTCATTAGACTAGACCAGCTGTGGGCAAACTAAAGCCCGGGGGCCAGATCCGGCCCATTCAGCTGTTCTATCCGGCCCACGGAGCCAAAAGAGCGGAGGGTTCTCTTGCTCTCCCAGAAGGCTATGTGAAGTAATCTAACTTTGAATTTATATTAGTTCACACAAACACTCCATCCATGCTTTTGTTCTGGCCCTCCGGTCCAGTTTAAGAACCCATTGTGGCCCTCGAGTCAAAAAGTTTGCCCACCCCTGGACTAGACACTCCCAATTCCTGCAGCCATTCTTCATCCGTTTTAGCCTCCAGCCTCCTAATCATTCAGAAATTGGGGAACAAATGGATGTCCCTTTTGCAATCAATGAACGGGCAGTGAAAACAGGGAGCCCTGGACTCAACAGTTCCACCTCTGATTTTGTCCTCATGACCTTAAATTTATTAACGAATAAGCGAGGGCCCACATTTGGCCAAATCAATGCAATGCTCAGGAAGCTGCAGTTGTGGCTCTTTCAGGCTATGACTGGAAAAGATTTGTGGCTTAACTCTGGAGGACATGGTGGCCCAGGAGAAAGGGAGGGGAGGGGGCTCCCCAGACCATTCCAAAAAGAAACATGCGTGTGGTGCAGTTTGCTTTGTGCGTTTGTAAAGCCGAGCCCCCAACCCAACAAACAACCTGCTGTTTGCTTAGACAAATGCAGCTTTTTGAAGTCAGGCTGGCCTTTTGTGAACGCTATGGTGATATATATATATATTTTTGAAAAGAAATCATTGTGCCAAAGCCTAGACAGGAAACAAAAGACAGCCAATTGATACGTTATAAAAGGCTTACATGCAGTTTACGACTCTCATTTTCACGAGGCTGAGTCAACCTTGAGCCTGGTGAGACTCAAATTGCCAAATTTCAGGCAGTCAGCAGTCAGCAGAAGTAGCCTGCAGTACTGCCCTCTAACCATTGTGCCACCGTGGCTCATAATAAAGTGATTGGGGCTTCAGTCATGGCATGGTGGCCAGCATCTTAACTTTTCTGGCCTTTCCCCATCAGAGGAAGCCCCCTGAAAACTTATCAAAGCTGCAGATGTTCAATCTGGGAACTCGGCAGAACCCTTAGGGGATCTGCAGGAAAGGAGCCAAAATAAATCAATATGGTGGCTGCAATCCAATCCCTGCCCCCCCTTTAAGGAGTTAAACCTGCTCAGACATCTCAGCATAGCCTTGAACTGACCTCATCCACCCAGCTGATCAGTACGATGAACAATTGAGGGAACTAGGTATGTCTAGTCTAACGAAGAGAAGGATTGGGGGGTGACACGACAGCAATGGCTCTCACAAAAGAAGAGAGTGTCAAACTATTCTCCAAAGCACCAACAGGCTGGACAAGAAGCAATGGATCGAAACCAGTCAAGGAGAGAAGCAACCTAGAACTAAGGAGAAATTTCCTGACAGGGAGAACAATTAATCCATGGAACGGCTTGGATCTGTCCTTCATAAATCGTGGGTGCTTCATCATTGGAGGTTTTTCAAGAAGAAATTGAACAATTATTTGTCCAGTATGGTATAAGGTCTCCTGCCTTGAGCACAGGGTTGGACTAAAAGACCTTCAAGATCCCATCCAGACCTATGAACTGAAAAAGTTGAATGCTGCAAAGGAAAGGCCACCCTCCCTTGTCATTTTTATCTGCAGGAATGTCTCTGGGTTACATGAAAGCCCTGTGGATATTTTGGGAGAGTCTCCTGCGTCCAAGGTCCCTTCCTACCCTATTATTCTATGTTCTATTAGAACTAACCCCTCCATGTTTAAAGGATCAACCAGAAGACAGCTGGAAGGGACCTTGGAGGTCTTCTATTCCAACCCCCAGTTCAGGCAGAAAACCCTACACCACTTCAGACAAATGGTAATCCAATCTCTTCTTAAAAACTTCCAGTGTTGGAGCATTTACAACTTCTGGAGGCAAGTTGTTCCACTGATTAATTGTCAGAAAATTTCTCCTTAGTTCTAGGTTGCTTCTCTCCTTGATAATTTTCCATCCATTGCTTCTTGTTCTGTCTTCAGGTACAGAACAAATAAATAAATAAGAATCAATGACCCAGGGTGGGATACAAAACAAACCCAGTCACAGAAAACAGGTGAAGCCCCTTTTATTTCTTCACTTTGCTTCCAAGCTCTGAATATTCTTGATGGAAGACAAAAAACTCCCACACAAACAGTTACAAGAAGAAGGAAAAAAGCAACACAAACCAGGCAAGATAAGGGCTGGAGGACTTCCACAGATATCGGAACACACACTGGGAAGGACGCCAAACTCAGAGAGGAACCATAAACTAGAGATATTTCCACGCTTGTTTCCAGCGCTTGCCCGTACGCATGTCCATCCTCTTCTTCAGTTGTCACAGCTGCAGCTCATGAAGAGGATCAAGGCCCTCTTCTCCCAAGTAGACCACGTCTCTCCCTTATCCTCTCCTCCCTGCGTGCCCTAGGATGGAGAGGGGATGGGCCTGGGTCCTCCTCTGACTGCTCAGCTGGCCTCTGCCCTTCCCCAGCCTCCTCCACAACCTCTGGAGCCACACTTCCATTCCCTGTCAGCTGTTCCTCCTCTCCCTCAGAGTCAGTCTCCACCAGGACTCATATTAAGTAAGTAATGCACTCATATTAACTAACGAGAAATTTCCTAATGGTGAGAATAATCTAGTAGTGTGCCAACATTTGAGGGGCTGCCACAAAGAAGAGGCGATCAACCTTGTCTCCAAAGCACCTGAAGGCAGGTTAAGAAGCAATGGCTGAAAACTAATCAAGGAGAGAACCAACTTAGAAATAAGGAGAAATTTCTTGTCAAGGAGAAAAATCAACCAAACTTGCCTTCAGAAGCTGTAGGTGCTCCATCACTGGAGGCTTTCAACAAGAGACTGGACAGCCCCTTGTCTGAACTGGTATAGACCAGGGGTCTCAAACTCAATTTCATTGAGGGCCACATCAGGGTTGTGTTTGACCTCGGGGGGCCAGGGTGAGCATGGCCAGCTCGATGTCACTCATGTCGGGGGCGCCTGTGATGGCTCGAGTGCTCTGGCAGTGAAAACGGGCTCCTGGGCTCCGTCTTCAGCTGTGACAGCCTCCTGCAACCCTCTGCCAGTGAAAACGCAGCCCTCCTGAGCTCCATTTTCACTGGCAGAGGCACCACGGGCCAGTTCTTCACTGTTTCCAAGGTGGCCCCATGGGCCAGATCTAAGCACCCCGCAGGCCAGATCCGGCCCCTGGGCCTTGAGTTTGACACCCCTGGTATAGAATCTCCAGCTCATGCAGCGGGGTTGGACTAGATGACCTCCAAGTTACCTTCCAGCTCTGTTATTCTATGTTCAGGTGTTTTGGAAAATAAGTGGACCCTGTCTTCTTCATGGGATGAAAATCCGTCTTGGAGAACTGGTCTACCTTTCCACTGGCTGAGGATTCAGGCTCATTATTATTCTTTGCTGGTTAGACACTATATATTAGATAGGAATGAGAGCTGCCCCCTTAAGGGAATGCTTCATGGGAAACGTAGTTAATACTTCTTGGGAGATGTAATCCATGTCACGTGGTCACATCTGTAATCCTGATTGGTCACTGAATTGACCTCTGGTTGGGCTGAGGGAGTTTTGGGGCATTCTTACCTGGACCCCAGCATCGTGCGGAGTCTTCCTTTGGTATAATGCTAACCATCTTTTCACACTATTGAGGTGACTATTGAGGCAAGGATTGGACGTTAGATGAATCTCAGCATAACTGTGAGTTATATTTGAGGATGCCTAGTAAAATCCAATAAATGAACTTTGCATGGAAGCCTTTGTAGTGTTGGACTGCTTGTCCCAGGAACTTTGGGGACATAAAAGTATTTCCTGGGACTTGAAAGTGAAATGGTTATTTTCATCCTATAGTGTTATATCAATGGGAGATTCCAATACGATGCTGTGGTCCAGGTAAGAATGCCCAAAAACTCCCTCAGCCCAACCAGAGGTCAATTCAGTGACCAATCGATTACAGATGTACCCATGTGACATGGCCTACATCTCCCAAGAGGCATTAACTACATTTCCCATGAAGCATTCCCTTAAGGGGGGCAGCTCTCATTCCTAAACTAACTATATACTGTCTAACCAGCACAATTCTACTTAGGAATTTGACTCTTCCTTTTGATTTTCTAACTAAATTTGAATTGCATGCTATTGAAATGACCCATGGCACACGTAAACCCCTGGGCTGTCCCAAAGGACGTTCACTTTCTCTGCTTCACATTTCTCCACCACGAAGACACAACAGCAAAAGGAGTTGCCTGAAAGTCACCATTCCATTTGTGTAATGAAGAGTGACCCGTAAGACTTCAGGCATTCATTCCAGTCTCCGCCTGCCATCACGGGCCATGAAAAAGATTGATTGAATATTGCCACTATCAGTTAGCAATTTATTTTACAACCTCTTTAGCCAAACAGCAGCATCAACCCTTGGTCGGAATTTGCTTTTCTTCTTTCCTGGGGGCTACCATCAGTATACAGTAGCTTAATAACATTATTTCTTCCTCCTTATCGAAAATATAAAACAATTACGTTCTCCAAAAATTTCAGAAGAGGAAAGCAATTGGCCTGTTGAAATCTTTCCAAACGGCTTCTTTTCATATTTGAAACATGTCAGAAATGCTTTTTCTCCATATCTACATGCAGTCCCTTTCTGTTCTCTTTTCTTTCCAAGAGGTTTTAAAAGATTCGAACATCCTTTTAACATTTACAGGGGGGAAACCGGAGCGCACCATTCTTTTTCTACGCTCTATGCCATTAGTATATTGGTGTGCCCTTTTCAAAACAAAGGCACCAATTCATAGCATCCTCAACCACCTGGCAGGCAGGCTGGAGCCGCACCTTTTCTCTCTTTTGTTCCGCTGCTATAATTTCTGCTCGCATGAGATAATGCTACCACTTGATAAAGGCCTAGTAAGATCACACTTGGTATACCGCATCCAATTTTGGTGAGTTCAGTACAAAAAAGAGGTTGAGATTTTGAGAAAGAGTTCTGGGAAGAGCAAGAAAGATGATGAGGGGGATGGAGACAAAAACATATGAAGAACAGTTGAAGGAACTGGGTATGTCTAGTTTAATGCAAAGAAGGACTAAGGGAGAAATGATAGCAGTCTTCCAGTATTTAACTGATTTAACAGATTAACAGAGTTGGAAGGACCTTGTAGGTCATCTAGTCCAACCCCCTGCCCAATGGCAGTCCAATCTCTTCTTGAAAGCTTCCAGTGATGAAGCTTTCTGAAGGCAAGCTGTTCATATAATTAAGAATGAAGAATGAAGACACCAGGCTGGCCCTGGTGCATCTTCTGGGCCACCTGCCAGAGACCCCAAACTGGCAAAAGCTCAGGAGCTACATCTGAGGAGCTACCACAAAGAAGATGGGGTCAACTTATTTTCCAAAGCATCGGGACAACAAAAGAGGATGGAAACTAATCAAAGAGAGAAGGAACTAAGGCGAAACATCCTTACGGTGAGAACAATCAACCAGTGGAACAAATAGAATAGAATAACAGAGTTGGAAGGGACCTTGGAGGTCTTCTAGTCCAACCCCCTGCCTAGGCAGGAAACCCTACACCACTTCAGACAAATGGCTGTCCAACATCTTTTTAAAAACTTCCAGTGTTGGAGCATTCACAGCTTCTGGAGCCAACTCGTTCCACTGATTAATTGCCTTTGAAAGTTGTAGGTGCCCCATCACCTACAACTTTGCAGCTCCCCACCTGCTTTTAAGAAGAGACTGGACAGCCATTAATCAGAAATACTACAGGTCTTCTGTGTGAACAGGGGGTTGGACTAGATGACCTCCAAGGTTCCTCCCTGAATCTTGGCAGAAGATGGGTGAAGGGATTAGGAGCTGGGCTTTCCAGCTCTCCAGCTGTTCACTCCACCCAAATGGGATTCCTAATTAGTTCTAGCGAATTCTAAACCATGTTGGAAACCCAGGCAAGGTGTCTCACCTTCCAACGTTTCTGATCAGGGGGCCAAGGTTCCCCGTCCATGTGCAAAGAACTCAGGAAGGTCTGAAAGGTCTTCAAACAAGGCTACAGAAGGCTCAGGGCCACATCTGGCATGTCTGGCTCTCAACTGTATTTCTGACCCTGGAATACCAACCAAAGTAAGGACGTAATTGACCTCTGGTGTCTTCAAGATTTAATGGACTGAGAAATTTATTCTAGAGCCCATAATTAGTTATGAAATGTTTCAGAAGGTCAGAATTTTTTGGCCCTGCAGTTTTTTTGTCTTCTGGGAATTTAATATAAATTTTATTCAGTTGGATCCCCAGTGGCATCCACAAGGGAGCGACAAGGGCAACGGCATGAAAAAAATCCATGTGGCATGATCACAATGAAAGCCCCACTCCTGGGTGCAGGTGTTGTGATGTTGTCTGGGTGCTCAAAAGGAGGGGCTCGCAGCTCAACACCACAGTGCTGCTTTCATCATTTCAGTGAAAACAGCCAGGTCCTGTGGATGCCCCTGTAGATCATGGTCTTTTAAGCCAGGAGTCTCCAACCTTGGCAACTTAAAAGACTTGTGGACTTCAACTCCCAGAATTCCTCAGCTGGCTGAGGAATTCTGGGAGTTGAAGTCCAGAAGTCTTAAAGTTGCCAAGGTTGGAGACCCCTGTTTAAGCAACCTTTTCTCCTTGTTTGAGAAACAGGGTTTCAAAGTGGGGCCAGAAAGCATGTTAATCCCATCGGTTGTTGTGTCAAAGTCTAAGAAAGCAATTTTTCAAATATCTTTTCACTGCAGAGAAAAGGGAAGGGAAGGAAAAGAAAGGGAAGGGAATGGGGAGGGGAGGGAAGGGGGAGGAGAAAGGAAAAGGGAGAGGGAAAGGGAGAGGAAAAAGAAAAGGGAAGAAAGGAAAAGGAAAAGAGGAAAAGGAAGGAAAGAAAAAGAAAGAAGGAAGGAAGGAAAGAAATCTTTTGCTAATTTCTCTTGGTGGCGTTTTCAGCTACCCTTATTGATAGAGGCAATAGAGAATGCAACTAACTCATCAGCCTCTAACTGCACACATTGTCTAGCTGGAAGGAACTCCATGATGAGGTTGCTTTCTGAGATCTTTGTCCTTGGGATTTAATGGAAGGGTGGAAAGTATGTTGCAGTTTGGATGAAACTGGATAACAAAGGGGAGCTGCAAGTAAGCCTCTTGGCTACATTTGTGGGAACATCCCAATCCATCCAGGATAATCTCACTGACGTTCTCTTCTCATTTGAAATGAGATCCAACCTACAACTAAGAAGAAATGTCCTAAAGGTGAGACATTAACCAATGGAGCAACTTGCCTCCAGAAGTTGTGGGAGCTCCATCACTGGAAGCTTTCAAGAAGAGACTGGACTCCCATTTGTCAGAAATGGTGCAGGGTCTCCTGCTTGGACGGAGGGTTGGACTAGATGACCTACAAGCTCCTTTCCAACCCTACTATTCTATGTTTTAAATCCAGCAGGCTCACTTTTATCAAAAACAATGAGAATTTGAAGGAGGTAAACTTTTTTTTTTTGCAAAGCATATGACTTAAAAATAATCAAAATAAATTCAAAAGCCCAAGTCCACAATGACTTGCGGGGGGGGGGGATTAAGGTCTTCTGAACTCAGGCTATGAAAATTCAGGGCTGACAATCCAGACACCCAAAAGAACAAGCCAGAAGCTTCTGTATCTGATTATCAGGTGGATTCTTTAGAAAGCTTGCCAAGAAGGTCTGAAAAGGTTTTTAAAGTGCCACAGAATTCCTAAATGCTAATATCTTTGCAAGCACACTCAGTTCACCTTCAACTCTTTGTGCTAAATCTTCTAAGATGTCTAAATAGATCAGTATCTCACAATGCCTTTGATCTTTTTGTTCATACAGGTGGGGAAAAAAGGTCCTTTACTCCCCAAAAGGATGAGAATGAGAATTTTACGATAAACTCATTTTTTCCCCTTTTCTCTATTGATTCCAAGATAGGACGATGTCTACTCAAAAAGTTATATTCTTAGCCCTCCCTTGAATGACCTTTAAGTCCTCCTGAGCCTCTCTGTCCTGAAGCCCAATATATCAGGGCATGAAAAAGAAATCATAATTTGTGAAAAAAGCAGCAACTTGTGCCTGCATAATTTGGACAAATGTGCTTTTATATTTATTGTAAAACAGGCAAGGTATTTCACACAAGAAGTTGAAGGGATAGAACCATAAGGCTGGAAGGGACCTTGAAGGTCTTCTAGTCCAACCCCCTGCCCAAGGCAGGAGTTCTTATATCATTCTGGACAAATGGCTTTCCAATCTCTTCTTGAAAACTCCAGGGTTGGAACACCCACAACTTCTGAAGGCAAGCCCTTCCACTGATTAATTGTTCTCACTGTCAGAAAATTTATCCTTAGTTCTAGGTTGGATCTCTGTATGATAAGTTTCCATCCATTACCTCTTCTCCTGCCTCAGATGCTTTGGAGAATACGTCCACCCCTCATCTCTGTGGTAGCATCTCAAGTATTGGAAGACTGCTATCAGTCACCCCTAGTCCTTCTTCTTGTTGGGCTAGACCAAGGGTCTTCAAACTTGGCAAGTTTAAGACTTGTGGACTTCAACTCCCAGAATTCCTGAGCTAACATGACCGGAGGAGGAATTTTGGGAGTTGAAGTCCACAAGTCTTAAAGCTGTCAAGTTGGGCTAGACATACTAGTTCCCTCAACTGTTCATCGTATGATTTTGCCTCTAAACTTCTAATCATTTTTGTTGCTCTTCTCTGCACTCTTTTTAGGGTCTCAACATCTTTTTGTTTCCTTCTCCTTTTGGAGATCATGTTTTGAAGACAAGCTTTGCGTTGATTATTGGATGAGAACATCACTTTGGCTTCCCTTCTGGTTCACAAGGATTGTGGAGAAATTGTCTACCATGCGGTTTACCCAGAAATAGTTGTATTTCCCGGATTTTAAAACCCACCTTTCTTTCAGGGCTCAAGGCAACAAAGACAATCGTCCCTCTTTTAATTTTATTTCCATAAGCAAACTTCGGTGAGGTAGGCAGAGAGAAAAATGGCATGAAGTCCCCTGCTGAGCTTCTGTGGTTGAGTATGGATGGAAATGCAGGATTTTCTACTGCAACCCACTAACCACTAGGCCACTGGGACAAAAGAAGGGGAACTGAGATGCTGATATTGATACAGTTAAAGCCTCTAAGTTCTTTTAAGTGGGGAAAAATGATGTGTTGAATGCAATACTTGCTTAGCATGGGATGAGCAATTGCTTGGCCCACAATAGGTAATGTTTAGTGCATTGGAAATATGGCTTCTGGCTTCATTTGCTGTCAGGATGAGCTCTAAATCCAAGCATTGCCAACACTGGATTCTTTATTCTGAAAATGGCTTACGTAGCAGAAGGCTCTCTGGCATAACTTGGCTTGATTAGTCTCTTTATTGAAGAAAGGACATCTCCCCTATCTAGCACACAGAAATCAAAGTCCTTATCTTAATTCATGATCTGGAGATTAAATTCTAAGCCATTTCCTCCTTTGCTACCTTTATAAGTCAACGGATACTTGGCTGTTCTTTTGTTGACTTTGGAAGATACCCAATACATCATTTAATAGAATAACAGAGTTGGAAGGGACATTGGAGGTCTTCTAGTCCAACCCGCTGCTCAAACAGGAGACCCTATACCAAGGGCCTTCAAATTTGGCAAGTTTAAGACTTGTGGGCTTCAACTCCCAGAATCCCTGAGCTAACATGACTGGAGGAGGAATTCTAGGAGTTGAAGTCCACAAGTCTTAAAGCTGTCAAGTTTGAAGACCCCTGGAATAGATAGAGAAAGAGAGGTAGAATAGAGAGAGAGAAAGAGAGAGAGAAAGATAGAATAGATAGATAGAATAGATAGATAGAATAGATAGATAAAGAGAGGTAGAATAGATAGAGAGAGAGAGAGAATAGATAGCAATAGAATAGGATAGATAGATGATAGATAGATAGATAGATAGATAGATAGATAGATAGATAGATAGATAGATAGAATAAATAGATCAAGGGTCTTCAAACTTGGCAAGTTTAAGACTTGTGGACTTCAACTCCCAGAATTCCTGAGCTAACATGACTGGAGGAGGAATTCTGGGAGTTGAAGTCCACAAGCCTTAAAGCTGTCAAGTTTGAAGACCTCTGCCCTATGTCATTAAAGACAAGTGGCTGTCCTGTGGCTGTAAAATCCTCCACAGGTGGAGCTCCCACAACTTCTGAAGGAAAGCATTTCCACTGGTTGATTGGTCTCCCTGACAAGACTTTCCTCCTTATTTCTAAGTTACTTCTCTCCTTGATTAATTTCAGCCATTGCTTCTTTCCTGCCTTCAACTGGTTTAGAGAATAGATTGCCTACTTCTTCCTCGTGGCAACCCCTCAAACATTGGAACATTGCTATCATGTGACCCCTAGTCCTTTTCTCTAGACTAGCTGTTTTAACCTCCAGCCCTCTAATCATCTTTGTTGCTCTTTTCTGCACTCTTTCCAGAATCCCAACACCAAAGCTGGATGTCCATTCCAAGTGTGTCTTAACCAAGGTATTATAAAGTGGTACTAACACTTCACATGATCATGGATACTCCTAAGCTGGGTTTCATTCCTTACGTAAGATGCCTTTTTGCTCTACATACATAGATTGATACAGGATGAAGTCAAACATTGAGAAATGCTGCAGAAGGAGGCATCTTCTTCTACAAGCCTTGCAAAGCTTCAAAGACTTGTCCAGTAGCTCCAGTGCTTAGAAGAGAGGTTTCTGTGAACGTGCAGAGTTGTCTTTGGACTCTTTCAGGCCACTTCTGAGAGTGACAGAGAAGAGGCCTTCAGAATGAATGGGAGGTGCAATATCACAAAGCATGGGTGGGGAACGATGGCCTCTTTATGACTTGTGGACTTCAATTCCCAGAGTTCCTGAGCCAACATGGGGGAACGATGGCCCCTTTATGACTTGTGGACTTCAACTCCCAGAATTCCTGAGCCAGTCCACAAGTCACAACAGGGCCATGGTTCCCCACCCCTGTCCTAAAGCATCACCTGACCCAGAGGTGCCAAACTCACACCACCATGTCATTGTCACGTGAAGTATCATGACTTTTCCCCCTTCGCTAAGACGGGGGTAGGTGTGGCCAGCACATGACACATCCAGCCCGCAGGCCACAAGTCTTACACCCCTGACCTAACCTGATGGAGCAAGCAGAGTTTCCTGTCCAGGCCTACTTTTCAAAGAAGGCATTGGGTTCAGGCAGGTGCGCCAGGCTCCATAGATGGAAAGTTACCTTATTCCAATTATGTCTCTGTACTCCATGTCTATGGAGATCCTCTATTATCCAGGTCATGGTTGTCCCAAAGGTGCTTTTCCAAAAGGCAACTGGACTTCCTTGGTTTTTTTTTCTCTTGAAACCCTTTCGCTTCTTATCTGTTGCAGTTCGCTGGCAGCCTGTGCAGATGGCAGTGGAATCGGACAGTAGGGAAGAACGGGGACCAGTCCGAGAGTCTGGAGAGGACTTGGATGAGGGTCCTGTGTCCGATACAGAGATGGGTCCAGGACCATCTGGGAGTGGGGTGCTGCCTCCGGAGCCTCCAGAGTCTGGCAGCAAGGCAGAGGATCAAGGGGAGCCTGTTCCCAGTGCGCGTGTGTGCAGAGCTGCTAGAAGGAAAGAGCAGCTAAGACAAAAGGGACAACTCGGGAGTAAGGCTTGGAGGTGATTGCCCCTCCCATAAGGTATAAAGGAAGTGCAAAGGTAGGAAAACCTTTGCAGGAAGCAAAGTTGTTCGCTCTGTTTGGATTAAACCTTGAAGCTCCGTGTGGACTTTGTACTCCGTTTGGTTTTATTACAGTTCATTTGTCCCTTTAGTTGTTGGCAGCCATTCAAAGGAGATAAAGGTGGGTGCTTATCTTGAGAGACTGTTTGGGACTCATTACGGGCTGGGAATGAACATAATTCCTAGCACTGAAATAAAACAAGAGTTGTTTGGACTAAGTGTGTGCTTAATTACAGTCTCAGGAAGCCTTTGTCAGAACATTATCCAAGAACTGAAGAAGTGCGCACACTGAAAAAGAACCAAATGCCGAAACAGAAGTGCACACGCACACATGTCTAAAACCAGAAGAGCGCGTCCCAGTGTGCGCATGTGCACCGGCCACCTGGTCTTTTGGCTTCTAACACACATGCGCTCATGAAGACCAGCTGGCTGGCCAGTTTCTAACGTGCATGAGCACGATGGCCAGCTGGTTTCTAATGCACATGTGTGTTGGCCAGCATGCACACGCATGCACATTCAAAACTGGAAGTCCACGTGCATGTGCGTGCCAGAAAATGTTCTTCCGATTTCCAACACTCTTGCGTGTGCGAAAACCAGGTGGCCGGCACGCACCAGAACCCAAAATACCTATGGACGACAGCTGGTGTGCCCAGAGAGATGGCCACTTCTGGCACGTGTGCCATAGGTTTGCCATCATGGTTATAGAGCATTGCACACCAGAACAATTAGACACAAGCACAGTTTTTCCCATTACTCTGCTAAACAACTAATTCCCACAACACAGTCAAACTATTTACTAAGACTGTGTTACTATTCTTCTTCTCATCCTTCCTATTACCTATCTCTTCCCACTTATAACTACAATCTTGTTGCTTGTACCTCTATGATTTATATTGTTTTATTTGTTTCCTAGTTTGATTTGATTGCTTATTTAGTAACCTATGACTATCACTAAGTGTTGTATCTTATGATTCTTGATGAATGTATGTTATTTTTTCTTTATGTACACTGAGAACTTATACATCAAAGACAAATTCCTTGTGTGTCCAATCACACTTGGCCAATAAAGAATTCTATTCTATTCTATTCTAATGATATAGGGAGAAGACATGGTGCCTCAAATGAGCATTGCAACCCTGAACCAGCAAGACTTCGCCCATCTCGGTAAAGGTAAAGGTTCCCCTCGCACAGACGTGCTAGTCATTTCCAGCTCTAGGGGGTGGTGCTCATCTCCGTTACAAAGCCGAAGAGCCAGCGCTGTCTGAAGACGTCTCCGGCATGACTCGACGCCGAAGGCGCACGGAACGCTGTTACCTTCCCACCAAAGTGGTTCCTGTTTACTTGCATTTTTTTCACATGCTTTTGAACTGCTAGATTGGCAGAAGCTGGGACAAGTAATGGGAGCTCATTCTGTTACATGGCACTAGGGATTCGAACCGCAAAACTGCCGACCTTTCTGATCGACAAGCTCAGCGTCTTAGCCACTGAGCCACCATGTCCTTTTAGATTCCCATCTAAACTGCATCAAAATTTGAGAAAGCTTGGTAATTGCCATGCTAGTAAAACCAGATATTATTTTGATATTATTTTTGCTGGAAGTCCCATCTATTAAATCCAGGAACTAATGGATTTTACTTCACAGTAACCAGTGTAAACGGCTGCTGAAGTATTTGTTTCGTTTCTCGTTGCAAAAAGAGATTGCTAAAACCACAAACTTAGCGGTCTGGTCAAGTGTCTTATCTTCATTATTTCATGAACGAGCTCCAGCAATTTTCTTAAATGCATCCCTATTGAATTCAGCTGCTACTTTTCATTTGCTGAATTGCTTCAAAGGTACTTAATTATGAGATAATTGACATGTTGATTTCTTTTCAAATGGCTTTGTTTTTTTTAAAAAAATACTCTGACAGAGATTCCAGGAACCCAGGAAATTTGTTCTCAGCAAAAAAAAAGAAAAAAAAAAAGAAGGAAAAATGAAATACACACAAGGCTAGACATCACCCTTAAAATTCAATTGCTGGGGAAAATGACCCGTTTCTTAATAGCATCAAGGCTGGTAGTTTCTTCCACAAGAAGGCACACATTTCAGTGCAAATCATTTCTAAAACGTTTTTCATTCAGGTCAGATAATTATTATGGTAATTTAAAACAATGTCTGCTAATTATGTACATTTTCTCTTTAAATTCCCTGTGTGTAAGAGCTTTAAGCAACAGACTTAAGCTGTGCTTAGGACAGTGGTGGCTTCCACTTGGGGTTCAAGTGATCTCCACTTGGCTGGGAGTTTTCACCTGGGGTGAGACTTGGATTCCAATCTAGGTGTGTTGCCCTCCCCACCCCACCCCCGAGCTCCATTTTCGCTGGCAGAGAGCTATCAAAACAAACTAAAAACAAAACAAAAGGATAAATGAGCATAAATGAGGATTTGAGCATGCAAGAAGGGACAGGAAAGGAGAAAGGGAAAGAGGAAAGACAAAGAAAAAGAAGAAAAGATGGGAAGAGAGCAAGGAAGGAAAAATAAGGAAAGAGGGGAAGGAGGAAGAAAAGAGAATGAAAAGGGAAGGAAGGAAGAAGGAAGGAAGGAAGGAAGGAAGGAAGGAAGGAAGGAAGGAAGGGAGAGAGAGAGAGAAGGGCAATAGCAGTTAGACTTATATACTGCTTTACAGTGCTTTTACAGCCCTCTCTAAGCAGTTTACAGAGTCAACCTTTTGCCCCCAACAATCTGGGTCCACATTTTCGGAAAGATGGAAGGCTGAGTCAACCTTGAGAGCGTCGGGATCGAACTCCTGGCAGTTGGCAGAATTAGTCTGCAATACTGCATTCTAACCACTGCACCATCACAGCTCGCTCCTTCCTTCCTTCCTTCCTTCCTTCCTTCCTTCCTTCCTTCCTTCCTTCCTTCCTTCCTTCCTTCCCTCCCTCCCTCCCTCCCTCCCTCCCTCCCCAATAGCAGTTAGACTTATAGACCGCTTCCCAGTGCTTTCCAGCCCTCTCTAAGCAGTTTACAGGGTCAACCTCTTATCCTCAAGTTTACAGAGTCCTCTTATCCTCAACAATCTGGGTCCTCATTTTACCGACCTCAGAAGGATGGAAGGCTGAGTCAACCTGCAGCCAGGCAGCCGGCAGTGAGCAGAAGTAGCCTGCAGTACTGCACTCTAACCACTGTGCCACCGTGGCTCATAAATCAAAAACTCCACTCTTTTTTAAATTTTAATCACCCTTAACAGAGTTCAGATGAAGAACGTCCTCCTTGAGCCAAGGGATTGGACTAGAAGACCTCCAAGGTCCCTTCCAACTATTATTCTGTTAAGATCTGAAAACCATCCTTATGAACCACGGCTGCCTCTGGTCATGTTGATTTCATGGAGAAAATTCATTTTCAATGTTCCGTTAATGTTAATAGAAACCAGGCTCTAAATTTAAAGGATCCAAATTTTCATTATAGGCTTCCAATGATAGGAATCAAGCTGTCTTCCTATTACGCCTGGCACCACGTCTTTTAATCTCTCATCCAACCTTTTAAAAAGGGGGAAATGGTCCATTTTGAGGTTGAGGAAGTAAGGACATCAATCCATTTGGATTTTATTTTTCAGGGGCATCTTCCATAACACAGCAGGTTGTTAACATTAATAAGTTAGTCCCAGCAGACCTCGTGGTATTTAATTAACAGGCAACTGAACATGGAGACTGTGGAGTGCCAGGTGGAATTGCTATGCAAGTAACAGGATAGCAAATCTGATTGGAGACTTGAATGCAAACAGAGCTCACACATTGCAAATTCTGCACCAGTTGCTGGAGGTGGAGGCCTGATTAGGAACTATCAGACCTTAAGAGCATCACAGTTCTGCTGGCTCAAGCCAAAGATCCACAGAAGCTGAAAGCCCCATCTTGTATGAGGTGCAGGTGATGCAGCCTAGGCATTTGGGCCATCTCACCATGGCCAACTTGCTGTGGCCAACTCAATGCTGCCAAGGCCAACCCAACTCCTGCGCAATTTGCATGGCCAACTCACCACAGCAACTTGGTGGCAACTCTGCTGCCAATTCACTATGGCCATCTAACCATGGCCAACTTGCTGTGGCCAACTCAATGCTGCCAATTCACCATGGCCAACTCACCACAGCCAACTTGCCACAGTCAACTCATTGCTGCCAATTTGCCATGGCCAACTCACCACAGCCAATTTGCCATGGACAACTCACTGCTGCCAATTCACTATGGCCATCTCACCATGGCCAACTTGCTGTGGCCAACTCAATGCTGCCAATTCACGTGGTTAACTCTCAACCAACTTGCCACAGTCAACTCACTGCTGCCAACTTGCCATGGCTATCTCACCTTGGCCAACTTGTTATGGCCAAATCACTGCTGCCAATTCGCCATGATGGCCAACTTGCCATGGGACAATTCACCATGAGAAAACTTGCCGCAGGCCAATTCAACAATTTTATTTCATTATTTAAAATAATTTTGCATCCTTTCTTTAATGATTCTATTTCATTATTTCTTCGATATTAAGTAACTTTTGTCTCGCAGCAAGTTGTCTCACAGTGAGTCAGCCATGGCCAAATTGTCCCGTGGCAACTTGTCCTTCTCAGGGATAGCCCACTTCCATGGAACCTTAGCCCCTCTTCTGGTGGTGGGTCTGGCCCCAATACTTCTTTCATAGACCTTCTGGTACATAGTTACAAACTGGGACTTCCACAATATAGAGTAAGAGCTGCAGTTGCACAGTGGTTAGAAGGCACTCCTGCAGGCTACTTTTGCTGACTGTCGGCTGCCTGCAATTTGGCAATTTGAATCTCGCCAGGCTCAAGTTTGATATGATGAGCTGGGGCGTGGCACAAAAGCAACAGAGTCAGATAATCAGTAGGAGTCCCTTTATTTGCTTCCTGGTTACCTTCTGGCTGGAGAAAAACTCTCCCAGGAACAGCCTTTGGCTGCAGAGAATCGAGTCCAAAACGTGGTCAACAAAAACTGTAACTTTAAGTCCAATCAAGGCAAAATGAGGTAATTAGTCTGGCAGGTCAGAAGCAAGAATTCCAGACGTGAAGGAAGGGCCATAATTCAACACAGTTGGGAGGATGCCAGGAACACAGATAACCAAAGTACACACAAGATAAACTCATGTTTGTTCCCAGAAGATGCCCCACTCAGCATGCATCTCTTTTAAACTCTCTTCCCAGGGGCATGACAGTTGACTCAGCCTTCCATCCTTCCGAGGTCGGTAAAATGAGGACCCAGATTGTTGTGGGCAAAAGGCTGACACTGTAAACTGCTTAGAGAGGGATGTAAAAGCACTGTGAAGCTGTATATAAGTCTAAGTGCTATTACTATTAATCTATATTGCCATTTTTGGTTTCTTGTATTTTTCCTGACTATGAAAAAGGAGTTTGGTAATCCAGCTTTTAAATTGCTGCTGTTGTTTTTTCCTGTTTTGTCTTTGTTTATTGATGTGGGTTTTTTTTTTACCATTTGATCTGGAAAACATTCCGAAAATTGAAACTGAGGAATGATAGAAAAATTGCTTAAATAAACAGTTAAAATCCCCTCCCATCATATTATGCTGATCTTGGTGGATGAGTTATAGGAGAGCCTCCTGCATTATCTTCTCCTTAGTGCTCCGAACATTTATTTTAGGATCTATAACTCATATTAATAGAAAGCTGTTGCCTTTTGGCTATTGAGTCAAATTCAATATATTGGATTTTTACTGGAGGAGAAATATCACATTGCAGGCTGTTTATTCATACATCACTCCCATTTGCCACAACTGTTAGGATACTTCTGATAAAGCTAAAGAAGTTACTGTCCACCCTCTGTCGGGATATCCAATCAGTGTCCAAGAAAGGGCCAAAATTGGATTTTATTTTTTGTATTTGCATTACATGCTGGAAGACAAAGTTGAATAACATATTTGGAAAGAGAGAGATGCCAGAATATTCTCCGATTCTTCTTAAGGACGTTGGTCTACTTGTAAATTCAAATATGCAAATGTTTATACCCCATTTCCCACAAAAAGTGTAACATACAAGTCGGAGGAATAATATTAAATCCTCCCTCACTGCACACACAAAAAAGTATAAAACACAGAGTTTGCAGAACAGGAGCTCTGCTTATCTGGTAGTCCTTGACTTATGACAACAGTTGAGTCCAATATTACCGTTGCTAAACCAGATAGTTGTTTTAAGTGAGTTTTGCCCCATTTTACAACCATTCTTGCCACAGCTGTTAAGTGAATCACTACAGTTGTTAAGCTCAGTTGTTAAGAAATGGTGGTGAACTTTAATTCTGACCTAGAAAATGGACACCTAACATCAAAACATCATCAAAAAAGCACAACAAAGAATGTTCTTCCTGCGCCAACTCAGAATGCTCAAACTGCCCAAGGAGCTGCTAATCCAGTTTTACAGAGGAATGATTGAGTCTGTCATCTGCACCTCTATAACTGTCTGGTTTGGCTCTGCAACGCAACAAGACAGATACAGACTTCAGAGAGAGTGGACTGCAGAAAAACAATGGCTACCAACCTGCCATGGAGGACCTGTATCCTGCAGTCAGAGGGCTGTGAAAATATCTGCAGACCCCTCACATCTTGGACATAAACTGTTTCAATTCCTTTCCTCAAAATGACGCTATAGAGCACTGCACACCAGAACAACTAGACACAGAGACAGTTTTCCCCAAATGCCATCACTCTGCTAAACAAATAATTCCCTCAACACTGTCCAACTATTTACAAAGTCTGCACTACTATTACTATTAATCTTCTCATCACTCCTTATCGTCCATCCCCTCCCACTTGTAACTATGACTGTAACTTTGCTGCTTGTATCCTTATGATCTATATTGACTCTTGCACGAATGTCTCTTTCTTTTATGTCCACTGAGAGCATTTGCACCAAGACAAATTCCTTGGGTGTCCAATCACACTTGGCCAATAAAAGAATTCTATTCTATTCTATTCTATTCTCAGTAGCAATGGTTGTTAAGTGAATCTGGCTTCCCCATTGGCTTTGCTTGTCAGAAGGTTGCAAAAGGGGCTCACAAGACCCTGGGACTCTCCAACTGTCATAAATATGAGTCAGTTACCAAGGGTCCAAATTTTGATCAAGTGAGTGTGGGGATGCTGCAACAGTTGTAAGTGTGAAACCCTGTCATAAGTCACCTTTTTCAGTGCTGCTGTAACTTTGAATGGTCACTAAATGAACTATTGTAAGTTGAGGACTACCTGTATTATATGCATAACAAATCAAGAAATAAATATCAGTTCTTGTTGGCAGTGGATTTTTGTAACTCTTTTCAAAATAAAATGCTCAGGGTAATTCAATAAATAGCACTATGATTTAGTCCAAAACTGCACTAAGAATTTACCTGATTGACAGATTCATCACTTATTGATTAGCACCTTAAACTGAACCAGTTAGCATACTGGTAGCAAGACAGATGCCCTAAAAGGGGACCTACATGTTGCCATATTCTGGACCATGTGATGTTTTTGAAGACTGAAACCTATAGGGAGTATTGTAACAGCTAAATCTTGATTTAGCCAGGATATATATTACTGAGGTCAAAAGTTATTTATTTATTTATTTATTTATTTATTTATTTATTTATTTATTTATTATTTCGACTTATATGCCCCCTCTCCGAAGGACTCGCTGCTCACAAATTAAAAACAATACAACAATAAATTACCTAAAAACCATATTAAACCAAATAAGCCGAATTAACATTAAAACCCTCCAAATTTAAAATGAACAAAAACCCAAGGAGTCAGCACAGCCCTGATTGTAAAAAACAGCCAGGTTTTTCACTCGTGGCGGAAGGTACGGAGATCGGGAGCAAGCCGAAGCCCCAGCGGAAGAAGATTCCATAAAGTGGGGGCCGCCACAGAATAGGCTCTCCCCTGGGTCCCCACCAAGCGACATTGAGCCGCGGACGGCACCCTGAGGAGGCCCTGTCTATACACCCGTACCGGACGGTTGGTACTTGAAAAGTTGATTTTTCTAGAAAGAAAATTTTATCAAGACAACCAAGCACACATACAATAAGTGTTTTTTCCCCTCTTCCAAAAACTGAAGTTTACAAAGCATCCTTTACAACCGCTTGGTAAGGCCACACCTGGAGTATTGCAACCCATTTTGGTCACCATACTACAAAAAAGATGTTGGGACTTTGGAAAAAGTTCAGAGAAGAGCAACTAAGACAATCAAAGGCCTGGAGACCAAAACCTATGAAGAAGGACTGCAGATTTTGGGTTTGGCTAGAAAAGAAGAATTAGGGGTGACATGATAGCAGTATTCCACAAAGAAGAGGGGGCCTAATTATTCTCCAAAGCACCAGAAGGCAGGACAAGAAATAATGGATGGAAACTAATCAATGAGAGAAGCAACCTGGAATTAAGCAGAAATTTCCTAATGGTGACAGGCAATCAACCAATGGAACTGCTTTCAGAAGTTGTGGGTTTGAACCACAAGTCTTATAATGCTTGTCTGAGTGGATGGCAATTGGATGATAACAATTTTTGGAAGACGCTGGTGAGACAGATTCTGAGTAGACTCTGAGAAAGGCTCTATTCAGAATCTGTCTCACAAGCATCTTGCAGTTGTGTAAAAATTGCAATCATCCAATTACTACTCAAAGAGAGAATCAGCCAAGGAATTGAGGAGAAACTTCCGTGAGGACAATTAACCAGTGGAATAATCTGCCTTCAGAAATCATGGCTGCTCCATCACTGGAGCAAGAAGAGTGGAGCAAGAAGAGACTGGATAGTCACTTGTCTGAGATGGTGTAGGGTCTCCTGCTTGAGCAGGGGGCTGGACTAGAAGACCTCCAGGGTCCCTTCCAGTTTTGTCCTATCCTATCCTATCCCTTCAAGCAAGAAGAATGGTTTCCACTGAGCTTTTTTTTTTCCTTGCAGATTACAGTGCTTTCCAAGTTCATGATTACAGCGCGATCTCTTTCCACTTTCCACTAAGAACACTAAGTTCTCAACCATCACGAACTACATTAGAGGCCAATTTTTACTAAGTACCAATCATTTAAGGGCAATAAATGTCCCAATTCCATCCAGGTTCAACACATTTTGTTTGCAACTTTCATCCTTGTAGGAACTTTCGTCCTCCAAATTATGTCTCTTGAGGAACCACTGGGCCACAACATAGTTGCTCCCACCAACCCTCTGTTGGCTTCAACCAATCTGCCATATTTTATTCTATTTACCTGGATCAGTTATAAAATCCTTGAGTTCTGCCAGGGCACAACAGATTAATTTTAATTTAAGGCACTCAACCGTTAGAGTCCAGGGGGGCCCCCTGTGTTCAGGCTACATGTTTTTTCAATGGCCATTAAGAGAACTGGGAGCACTGATTCAGCCAGCCTCTCCTAGCCATTACAACCTGCCAAAATACACATTTAAAATCTCAGTTTGCATGCCAACTCTGGTCTGCCTTGGGATTTCAACTCAAAGTATCTTAATTTCCTTTTCACGGCATGTTTCCAACCAGTGACTGGCCACATGGACAACAGCCAGGATCAAATTTAAAAGGTTAGAACATAGAACATAGAAATAGGGCTGGAAGGGAACTTGGAGGTCATTTAGTCCAACCCCATGCTTGGTCAGGAGACCCTATACCATTCAGAACAAATGACTTTCCAGTCTCTTCCTGATAAAGGTTATATCAGCGTTCCATAATGCATCCATAGAAAGCAGAACTCCAGGCAGGGAAATTCCTCAAAGAACAATTTTATTGGATATATCATATATTGGCACAAACTGGTGAAAGCCAACTCTGAAGTTTCCCATGACTTTCAACTAATTAAAAGTAAAACTTTCCTCTTACCACCAAATCACTGGTCACGCTGTCCAATCTAGGTGCCTGCTGGTTGCTTGGTTATTTTACCCCTCCTCTGGCCAGCCACCTGTGAGAATGTCCATGTTTCCCACAGGAAAACTTTGCTGTTTTGGCTACAAAACCCCATCTAGTTATTTATCCCCCTCCCACTGTTGGTGTGTCAACCCTGGAACCTCCAAGATGGGCCCAGCCAGATTCACTTCAGGGTCAACAGGCTAACAACGACAAAACTCTGCAGGCAACCTAGCAGGTAATCCAAACACAACGTCTGGTCCATGGATGATCACAGGGGATGGTCAACGAGTCAAAATGGTGGCCTCTATACAGCAATTGGAGCTTTTCCTGATGATCCATATATGAAACACTAGCTGGGTGCCAATGCTTCACTATGGAACTATGTGGTCAGGCTTAGTTTTTGGAGAGGAGAATAAGGGGAAAAAAATTCTGCCTCTGCCTACCAGCATCCATCGGTATTCATCTGGCTAGTGTCCTGTCAGTATGTGAGAGTTGAGGGCTATTTGGAAACTGAAACAGTATTTGCTGTATTTGAAGGAGACAGCAAGGAGCCTGAGCATGGCTTAGCTCAACTGTTTCTGTGCTAAAGCTGCCTGCTGCTGTGAAACTAAAACTGAAACTGAAACTCCTCTCCTCTTTTTGTGTTTTGCATTTGGAACAGCTTTCTTTTCAGGTGGGGAGGAGGAGTAGAACTCCTTAGCATCAGAGCGTGTTAATGATAATAATATAGGAAATACTAATGCTCTGAGGGTCATTTCAAAAAATCCTTTCTTACTGAGCCCCTAGAAGCCAAGAGGAACATATGTGCCAAATTTCAAGTATGTAGGCTTTACGCTTCTGGAGACTTTGTGATTATGCATGAGTGGTTTTTGCTTTTATATATATATAGATGGAAAGCTTCAATGGAAACATCTGGCTGCCATCTTTACTTGCTGGGCCACACCCTGCAAACACCCCTGACCACCACTGTAGGTTTTGCAACCAGAGTACAGGTAGTCCTTGACTTACAACACTTCATTTAGTGACTGTTCAAAATGAAACAAGTGAAAAAAGTACCTTACCTTTACCTTGTCTTTTGACTACATAGCTCAGAACTAAAAATTTTGAAACCAAGTTTTAAAGACCAGAACCATTCCTGTTGAAAGTCGAGGACTATCTGTATTATATGCATAACAAAGAAATAAACATCCATTCTTGACGGCGGTGAATTTTTGTAACTCTTTCCAAAATAAAATGTTCAGGGTGACTTGATAAGTAGCACTATGACTTTAAATATCTCAAAAATTCCAAAGACCCCATTGAAACGGCAGAATAAAATAGGGCAAAAATAGGAGCAGTTTTTTTCTTGGGAAAATGTTAAGACAGGATTGAGGGGAGTGTTTTTATATTTTAAATTGCGGATGAAAATGTTCTGACCAAGGCTTCCTAGACCGTAATTACGCACACGCTTATTTTAAAAACAAGTCTCATTTTATTGCAACGCTGGGAATTGTTTTCATTCCCAGCCGGTAATGAATCTCAAACAGTCCCTCGAGAAAAGCACCCACCTTTCTTTCCTGTGAAGTGCTGCCAATAACAGAAGTGTCCAATGAACTAGAAAAACAACAACAACCGAAGTACAAAGAGATTCAAGAATGAATCTGAACCAAACAAACGACTTTGCTTCCTGCAAAGGTTTCATCATCTTTGCCTGTCCTTTATACCTTCTGGGAGAGGCAATCGCCTCCCAGCCTTACCTCCGAGTTGCCCTTTTTGTCTCAGCTGCTCTCGCCTTCTAGCAGCTCTGCGCACACGCGCACTGGGAACAGGCTCCCCTTGTTGCTCAGCCTTACTGCTGCCAGATTCCGGAGGCTCCGGAGTCAGCACCCCACTCTCAGATGGTCCTGGCCCCATCTCTGCATCAGATGCAGGACCCTTGTCCGAGCTCCCTAGACTCCTGGACTGGTCTCTGTTCTTCCTCACTGTCCGATTCCGCTGCCATCTGCACCGGCTGCCAACAAACCACAACAGAAAACATAGCTATATTCGCATATACAGCCCCCACCCCCGGGCCAATGCAGTGGAAAAGGGGAAAATATGGAACAAGAAAGGAAGATAATGGCATTGGAGAGCTGAGATTGGAAAGCCTCCAATCTCATAGCAATCGTCGTAGTATTTTAATATAGTAAAAGAGCAATAAAGTATGTCCCGGTGGACCAGTGAACCTTTAAATCACATTGCCCACATTTACAAGGGAGCTGATGTTCATTCATCAGAAATGTGACTCTGAGACCTGGGATTATGAATGACAGCATATGCATCAATTAGAACAACAGAGGGAGAAGAACATGGCCAGGAAAGGTGCTAAAGTCAGCGTAATTTCTGGGTCAAGGAGATGTCTGAAGGCCGCTTCTTTGAGGGGGAGGCCATCCATCCTCTCTTTTATGAACTATGTCTGCCCTGCCCTTGTTCTGTGGCCATTATTTAAGCCCACCATGAAACCAAAGACTCTCCGTTTTTCATGTGTGTTGTGACCGACCGAACATCCATTCATTTATATGGAGGTGCACATTATTACAGAATATAGGACATAGGTGCAAGGTTGAAAGGGACCTTCAAGGTCTTCTAGTCCAACCCCTTGCTTAAGCAAAGGACCTTATACATCCCAGACAAATGATTGTTCAATCTCTTCTTGAAAGCCTCCAGTGATGGAGCAACCACAACTTCAAGGAGCCAAGCTATTCCACTGATTAATTGTTCTCGTTGCCAGGAAATTTCTCCTTAGTTCTAGTGTTCTAGTCTTTTCAGTGTTCTTTCACCTGTTCCTTCTTGTCCTGCCCTTTGGTGCTTTGCGAAAAGGCAGAAACCCCGCCTCCCTGTTCTCTGCGATAGCTCCTCAAATATTGGAAGTCTGCTGTCTTTGTAAACATCTTAAAAACCAATATTTTTTATTTTTTGACAAACATACCCAATAGAAGAGAATAATTATAGCTCAAGGTTGAGCTGTGGGGTCCCTGGTGATCTCTGAGCTTGGTTGTTTCATGACCACTGGAAGCTTTCAAGAAGAGACTGCCATCTGTCAGAAATGGTGTAGGGTCTCCTGCTTGGGTGGGGGGTTGGGCTAGAACAGGGGTCGGCAACCTTTTGGACCTCAGGGACCACCAAACTCATAATTTTGAATCCCGCAGACTAGAGGCCCTGGGAAAATCCCAAAAAAAGTCTGCAGGAAAATTCCCCACCCTGTTTTCCTACCGATCGACCGTTCTTTATTTGGGATCGCAGGATACCGTCTCCAGCTCCATTCTCAGGGGAGAGAGAGAGAGACTTTTGGCTTCATGCAAGGAAAGCAACAGAAGCAGCAGAAGTCTTTCTTTCTCTCCCCCAAAATCCACCAGAAATGAGTCTCTGGCGCAGCCTCTTGGAGCAGGAGGCCTTGCAGGGTCCCAAAGGGTCATTTCTGGTGGAGTTTGGGGGAGAGAAAGAAAGACTTTCGTTGCTTTCCTTGTGTGCAGCCAAAAATAGATGAAAGAAGTGGAAAGAACCAGCTTGGTGGCCAGGCCAGGCACATGGGGCAAGTGGGGCAAGTGGGGCAAGTTCCCCCTCTCCACCCCTTCCCCACTCCCCTCACTACCTCGTGTTGTTCACAATGCAAGTGACGCAAGCCTTGTGTTCCCACAGGCCATATGGGCGGTGCAGCCTTGTGTTTCTGTGCAGACTGGATTAATTCCTTTGGGAGTGACATTTCTCTGTGGACCAGCAAAAAAATTTTGCGGACCACCAGTGGTCCCAGGCCCACTGGTTGGCAACGACTGGGCTAGGTGACCTACAAGTTCCCTTCCAACTGTGTTAATCTGTTACCCAACTAGGTAGCATGATCAGGGCACCAAGAACCCCATAATACATCACCCATCACGTTCCCTTGAGGAATCCAAGTTACTCTGAAAAGTTGAAGTAGAAAGAAGAAGAGCAAGGTGGATAGATTTGATTATGAGAACAATGAATGCACCACTGAGGGATTTATTTATAAGGTCAAGTTAAAGGGACATCATTCTGGAGAGAAGCTGTCGATATGGTTGCTAAAAGTCAACATTGAACTTGATGGCGTTAATCAATCAGCCATCATTTCCAAAGCAGCCTTCTATAATTTGGTGTGCTTTAGAGCATGATTGGAGTCTAAAGTAGCTGGAGGGCTCCGCGTTGGGAAAGCTTGTTCTTAAATACCTAATGATTTACTAACCCAAAATTGCAAGTCACAAGCAGAAGGGAAAATCATCCTTATATGATACGTTCTTTTCCTGCCTTTCCTATTTTAAGGGGCTGGCCACAAAGCCAAATAATTTTTAATATTTAGAAGGTGAAGCCCTTCACTGAAATCCTACAGTTTCAAATTTATTCTCTTTTGCTCAAATTGGCTCACAGCGCTGATCAATCAAGTAAAGATAAATCAATTAAGACTCCGGTTCTGAAATGGGGAGCTTTGAACTTTCAAGACGAGCTGGCAGGCGCAGGACTGAATCAGCAACAACTCTGCCCATGTCAGACTGGCTCCTCTGTGCCAAACCATTTAAATCAAAAGAACACCCTGCTCTCTTCTTCTTCCTCTTTTTTTTAAAGCGACATCTTCAACAGCCCTGCCCTCGGTTGTCACAGTTATCCAGACTCCAGAGACAACAATGTCAAAGCCATAAAACAAAATTTCTTTGTGGCTTAATTTGTGTCAATTGATTTCCTAGTTTTAATTAATAATTCTAATTATGATGCAGCGCATTTACCCAGCGGACACCAACGGCTTTAATCAGGGGGCATTGATTGCAAAGCGCAGAATGATCCGAGTAGTGTGCCTGACACGATCGATTTCCTGTTGCAAGAAGAAGAAAACAATAACAGGGCCGAAAACCCTTGGTGGCCATTTGCGCCCACCGAGCCGAGCCCCACGGCCTGGTGCCGCTGACCTTAACAAAGGAAAGGCAAAAAAGTGTTATCTGTGGCTGGGGTGCTTCGCAAATTGAATCTCGGGGGCTTGTTATGAGATAAATTAGCGAGTTTTCGCAAGGCGATGAGTGCAGAGGGAGAAAAGACAACCTTGCAGAAGAGTGAGGCAGAGCTGTCTTGTTCAATTTACACAAAAGAAGGGGTAATGAAGTAGATGTGGACCTTGAGACACACACACACACACACAAATCAGAATCGCACCCTCCATCCAAGTAGGATCCATATTTCCTCAACGGTTTATAGCAAGGGCCTTCAAACTTGGCAAGTTAAAGACTTGTGGGCTTCCAACTCCTGAGCTAACATGACTGAATTCCTGAGCTAACATGACTGGAGGAGGAATTCTGGGAGTTGAGGTCCACAAGTCTTAAAGCTGTCAAGTTTGAAGACCCCTGGTTTATAGTATGGCCAACTGCTCTTGGAGCCAAAAGAAGCTTCAGGGTTAAACAAAAAAACAAAAAACAAAAGATGTTGAGAGCAACCAAGATGATTAGGAGGCTAAAATATATATAGAATGTTTGCAGGAATTTGGTATGTTTAGTTTGATGAAAAGAAGGACCAGGGGTGACATGATAGCAGTGTTCCAATATTTCAGGGGTTGCCACAAAGAAGAGGGGAACAAACTATTTTCCAAAGCACCAGGAGGCAAAATAAGGAGCAACAGATGGAAACTAATCAAGGAGAGAAGCCACCTAGAACTAAGAAGAAATTTTTCTAACAGTGAGAACAATCCACCAGTGGAATGGCTTCCCTCCAGAAGTTGTGGGTATTCCATCACTGGAGGCTTTTAAGAAGAGACTGGACAGCCACTTGTCTGTAATGGTATAGGGTCGACATCTTGAGTAAGGGAAGTAAGAAGACCTCCAAGGTCCTTCAAACTCGGTTATTCTGATAGTGTGTTGAGCAGAGGTCTCCAAACTTGGCAACTTTAAGACTTGTAGACTTCAACTCCCAGAATTCTCCAGCCAACTATGCTATGCTGGCTAGAGAATTCTGGGAGTTGAAGTCCACAAGTCTTAAACTTGCCAAGTTTGGAGACCCCTGGTGTACAGCAACACAATTCCTGTTCAACAAAAAAAATGGCATTGTTGAATGATGTTGGCTTACATTCAACATCACCAGTTGGCTTAGCTTTACCCTAACTCTGGCCTATCCAGGACAGCAAGAAGACTCATATTGGATTGTTACCCATCAATTCTCCCAATTAAGTTCTATTATTTGTTTAAACTGTCACTTTTGGAGAATCGATGGCAGGCCTCTTCTTCAAAAGATCTTGGTATCTCTGGGGCAGAAAAGAATAGAGATAACAATCCATTCGCCCATAATTCATGCAGAAGAAGAGCCAGAAAGAAAAATTTAACGCTATCATTTAGACCAATTTGCTATATTTTGATCCAAATCTAAAGGCCGAAAAATGTTTGGTTAGCATAGTCTTAGGCCAAGGGATTAGGTGCAATCAATGATCCCTAGCAGGCAGTCAAAATGCAAGTTTAAACAAAAAACACACCACAATGCAACAATGATTTATATATCAGTGGGAAATGACAAGGAAGTCTAACACAGAGACATCTAAATTCACAGTGGAAACTTTTCAAGAGGAAGGGAAAATATTTGTTTTTATAATTATTTTTTTATTGTGGATTTTTATATTTTGACATCTGCTGTTTTTACATATTTTTTGTTTTATTCTATTGTTGCACACCACTCAGAGATACTTTTGGGTGTCTATACAAATTGAATTAATAAATACATATTTAAAGGAAAATAAAAATGTTTCTATAATACTCAAAATCACAGCAGTAGAAGCTCAGCGGGAATATTTAGGAAAGATTCCACCAAGACTAAAAAGTACCGACAGGACAAAAAAAAAGGCAAAAGATCAGAAATGTTTCAGAAAATAAAAATCTTGTTCCCTAGTAGCAAAGAAGGATACCTATTTGCCCAAAAGAGATGCCAAAAACTATGATTATGCTTCAAAACAAGACATACAAACAAGGTTTTAAAAATATAAAATATCAGAAGCAGAAAACTGAGTAGGAACCAGTGCCAAAATTGAGCTATTTGGAAAATTATTGATGCATTCATTTTAAAGTGTAACCATGGATGAGACTAACAAGTCACCAGATCCAGATGTTCTCCATTCAAGATTGCTAAATGAACTAAAAAGAAGTTCTTCTAATAGACATATTGTCAGGATTCCGGCACTTAACCTCATTTAAATCATGAGTCTTGAGCCAAACTTCCAAAACTCAAAAAAGATTTATTGGGAATTAAACTGTCCAGCATTGCCTGGGTGTAGCCGACTCTGAGACACATCATTCATTGTCACCCTTGACCCTGGTTTCCCCCCCACCCTCTGGGTGTTTCATAATCTATCTTCTCCAATGGGACACATCCATAGCCCAGAGTCATCAATCATGCTCTCAGTTAGAATTTTGCATGGCAGAAACTTCGGTCACCTAGTTACTATCTTTGAAAACATTGATGGAATGCAGTTTCGATTTACAAGCTGCCACATGCTCCCCCCTCCCTTTTTGTTGGCAAATCTAAAAAGACCATAGAAATATTTTATGAGTTGACACATATGTGACATCTTCCTAAACTTGAAGGGCAGTGTGATGCTTGTCGGCTGGAAAGCCGGCAGTCCAGGTTTGAAAATGAGCTCCACATGATGGGGTGAGTTCCTGACCTTGCCCCAGTTCATCCAACCTAGCAGTTCAAAATCATGCAAATGCAGGTAGATAAATAGGTACCACTTCAATGGGAGAGTAATAGTATTCTGTGGACCTTTGGTGTACAGCCAGTGCTGACCACATGACCACAGAAATGTCTTCTGACAAGGCTGGCTCAATGGTCTTGAAGCAGAGATGAGCACAGCTCTCTAGAGACGGCAATGATGGGCACGATAAAATCCACAAGGACTCTTTCCTAAAGTTGTCAGAGGAACGGAACATGGCCAAGGCTGCATCCAGTTTTAAATGAATATGGTAGTTCAAGGAAAATGTTACTGTAATACCAGTAACCTCTCTGCTGGACAACTGTGTATGAAGCATTACGAAAGACAGTATGATCAGGTAGAGAGCAGAACAAGTCATTAAATACATCAAATCCTATTCAACGAGTGAATTCCATGATGAGACTCATTAAGACAGGAATAAAACACCAATCTGCTCATTTGGAATATGTCCGTACAATCTATGAGAACATTTATATTAACATAGAAGCTCTGAATGCTACAGCTACTGCCAAATGGGAACAACTATAGACAGAGACAAAATATCACGGCTGGAGAAAGAGAGGGGAGGGGGAGGGAGGGAGGAGAGAGAGAGAGAAAGAGAGAAAGAGAGAGAGAGAGAGAACATAATCATAATTTGGACAGTTTTTAGCCCAGAAAGGAAAGAAGTGGAAAGGAGAGGATGGCGTACAAGTTATGCCCAGTGTGGAAGAATGGAAGAGCAGCATTGACCCTTCAAGATATTAGCAACTTAAGACTACCCAGTGAACCTCTTTGGAGGTTTTTAAGAAGAGATTGGACAGCCGTTTGTCTGGAATGACATAGGGCAGGAGTGTCAAACTTGATTTCATCGAGGGCCACATCAGGGTTGGGTTTGACCAAACTGGGGTTGGGGGGCCAGGATGGGCACGGCCAGGGTAGGCATGGCCAGCATGATGCCACTCATGTCAGGAGGTGCCTGTAGTGGCCTGAGCATCCTGCCAGCGAAAACAGGCTCCCGAGCTCTGTTTTCAGCTGTGATGGCCTCCTGCAACCTCTGCCAGCAAAAACGGAGTTTGTGAGCTCCATTTTTGCTGGCAGGGGCATCACGGGCCAGTCCTTCACTATTTCCAGGGCAGCCCTGCGGGCCAGTTCTAAGCACCCCGCAGGCCGCATCTGGCCCCCTGAATTTGACACCTGTGATACGGGGTCTCCTGCTTGAGCAGGGGGTGTATCAGTGTTCCAGAAAGCCCCCACTCCAGCAAATAACTCCGAGACAGACATCCTCTCCACAGTTCTGTTTTATTTGGATAGTAAACTGGCACATCTGGGAAATCCCGAATCTGAAAGTTCTGGGTTTCCTTGCAATAAGTAAAAAATTATAAATCCACCCCCTGCACCCATCATTGCATCACATGCCCCAATCACTGTCTGTCCCAGCTTGAGACGTCCTCTCCACCAGGTGCAGAAATAACATGACCTTGACTTAGAAAAAGAATGCTATTATGTCTAACCACATACACTCCAAGAAACTCCCCGCTCCCATTTCCCCAGGCTCAAGAATGTGGCAGCGTGGAAGCGTCTAGTGTTAATAGGGCTTCCAAAGCTCACAGGGTGGACTAGAAACCTCCAAGCCCCCTTCCAGCTCTATTCTGATCGATTGAAGGAGAAACAGGTAGTACTACTCAGAGTCCATGTATGACATTATAGTGGAAACTCATGAAACCCCCTCCAGCTCCTAAGACGGTGTGTGAAGTGCCCCTCACAAGGCTAGCTGGCATATTCCCCTGGCACCTTAATGAGTAACAAATCTGCTTTTACAGAAGCATAAGATTGCAATCCAGGAAATCAGAGGTGATCGAAAATGTATTTAGCCATCCGGATGAGACAAGATCTCGCCTATTTTTACTTAAATAGTCATTACCCTACTTGTGCTAACTCAAATTGCACCGTTATCAATCAAGCATGCAGGAAAACATTAGTTCATGTTATTTATGTGCCTTAGTTCGTACAAATCTTGCCGCACTCCCGATGACAAACAGTGATGCCGCTCTTTTGCTGAAGTTGTTGCATTCCTGCCTAAAATATTATCTCTTTGTAACAGAGAATTTAAGGTGCCTACCCACCCACCCACCCAACCATGGAACATTCTTTTTTGAAGCTAATGAGAGATTTCCAGTGGCAGAATTAGTGTGCTGCACAGGACAATGTACAACTGCAGCTTGATAGCAAACAAATCTTTGGTTCAAGAACAGGGTTCTGTAATTGGAAGTGCCAGCTGCTCTGGAGCTGGGTGGCGCCAAATCAAATAAATAAATTAATCTACAAGCGAGTAATGAAAAATAAGTGATGTAAACCAGCTAATCATTACTATACATCCGGATGTAATACTGCAAAATGGCATTTACATTTTCACAGGCTGAAATGTAATTTAGCTAGCAAACCAGTAATTCATCTTAATGTGGTACAGGGGCCCACAAGTCATGCTGAAACTTTTGCTGTCTCCTAGAATATACAGCAAGTGCAGCTCTATTAAAACACAGGCAAGAAGATTTCACTTTGTAAGAATTCAGAAATCCAGCTAACAGGGAAATCTGCCAGCCAACAGCCAAAATCCCCTATAAGATTTTGGGAGATTCCAAAGTAGAGTAAGACCACCCTTGGAATACTAGATCCAGGTTTGGAAACCATAATATAAAAAGATGTTGAGACTCTAGAAAGAATATAGAGAAGAGCAACAAGGATGGTTAGGGGCCTGGAGGCTGAAATGTATGAAAAATGGTTGCAAGAATTGGGTATGTCCAGTCTAGTGAAATAGGGACGTGGTGGCTTAGTAGCTAAGACTCTGAGCTTGTCGATCAGAAAGGTCAGCAGTTTGGTGGTTCAAATCCCTAGCATTGCCACGTGACGGAGTGAGCTCCCGTTCTTTGTCCCAGCTTCTGCCAACCTAGCAGTTCAAAAGCATGTAAAAATGCAAGTAGAAAAATAGGGACCATTTTGGTGGGAAGGTAAGGGTGTTCTGTGCGTCTTTGCCATTTTAGTCATGCCGGCCACATGACCATGGAGACGTCTTCAGACAGCGCTGGCTCTTCAGCTTTGTAATGGAGATGAGCACCGCTCCTAGAGCCAAAACCGACTAGCACGTATGTGCAAGGGGAGCCTTTACCTTTACTCTAGTGAAAAGAAGGAGTAGGGGGTGACATGATAGCAAGGTTCCAATATTTGATGGGTTGCACAAAGAAGAGGGGGTCCCCCTATTTTCCAAAGCACCAGAAAATAAGGCAAGAAGCAATGGATAGAAGCTAAGCAAGGAGAGAGCCAACCTAAAACTAAGGAGAAATTTCCTCACAGTGAGAACAATCAACCAGTGGAACAACTTGCTTTCAGAAGTTGTGAGTCCTCCATCATTGGAGGCTTTTAAGAAGAGACTGGACATCCATTTCTCTGGAACGATATAGGGCAGGGGTGTCAAACTTGTGGCCCATGGGCCAGATGCATCATGTGCTGGCCCTGCCCCCGCCTGGTTTAGTGAAGGGGGGAAAAGTCCCAATATGTCACGTGACGACGTCGTGACGACGCGAGTTTGACACCCCTGGTATAGGGTCTCTTGCTTCAGCAGGGGTTGGACTAGAAGACCTTCAAAGTCTCTTCCACCTCTGTTATTCTGTTAAGTTCTGTTAAACCAGGGGTGTCCAACCTTGGCAACTTTAGGACTTATGGACTTCAACTCTCAGAATTCCCGCGCTAGCATAGGAATTGAAGCAGTGGTGGGATTCAAATTTTTTTACTACCGGTTCTGTGGGTGTGGCTTGGTGGGCATGGCAGGAAGGATACTGCAAAATCCCCCTTCCCTCCCCACCCCACTAATCTACTTTCCAGCTCCGTTCTCCTGTGCAGGGCAACCAAAGGAGACCCAGCTGATCAGCTGGGACTTGATGGGAGGAAGAGAATAGATGGGGCGGGGCCAGTCAGAGGTGATATTTGCCGGATCTCCAAACTACTCAGAACTGGTCAGAACCTGCTGAATACCACCTCTGAATTGAAGTCCACAAGTCTTAAAGTTGCCAAGGTTGGAAACCCCTGTGTTAAGCAACAGGAGAAGAGCTGAAGCTAGCAGTTAGAGACTGGCTTAGGTCAATCTCTGCCGTGATGGTGCATCTACTTTGTCATTCTTCCTCTTTGTTCTTCCACAGCACAAGGTAACAGAGCAGAATGTAGTTTCCATTCATCATTATCCAGAAAGAATAGCCATATTTATTAACTGCTACACCTCAGGGTGGAAAAAAGCAGAGCTCAATCACTTCTTTGGTTAGAAGAAGATCTGGGCTGCCTTACCCCCATCCGTTCTCTCTCCCACGGATAAAGGATGCTGGGCCAACCTGTCCACCCACCCCAGAAAACTTATTTGCCAATAAGCCCAAAGAACCCATTTAGGGGGATATGAGATTTCCGGGGTGGAGCACATCCAGCAGCAGTGGCATGATTATCATTGCATCTCTCCTGCCGAGCGAGGGAATTTTTCAGCAACGGTTCATTCCCCACAAGTATTGATGGTGAAATTCTTCACACGAGATGGGACTTTGCCGTTGGCTATGTTCCATCCCCGAAAGCTCCTTCTCATCAACAATGAAGGGCATCAAATAAACATCAGCAACGAAAACCAAGGCAACCAACAGCGATAGACTCATTGCCACATAAGGTTATCTCAATCAATAGACCATCATAGAGCAGGCGAGCGAGTTAAGCCATAACAATCTTCCAGCAGACATTCTGGGTGTCAGAGAATCTGAGCTGACATTCAGCAAGGTCAATCAGCAGGAAACACTTACATTTTAATTGGGTGATTGATCTTGCCGTAAATACTGTAAACTTAAAAGTACTCTCCAATGTTTCCAACAATGAGAGAACCCACAAAGAAGCAACAGGCTGCAGATACAAAATGGTGTGGCTCCCCAATTAGCAAATTCCATTTTAACTTAGAATATTTCAGCTGTGGGTCAGATGGGGCCAGAGAGAAGTCCTCAGCCCCAAATGTAAGGGCAGAAACATGTACCATGCTTGAGTGGACCAGAGATGGAAATATTTTTGTACAGGGGCAAAGCTTTCCATGTATGCAAGATGCAAAGACCGGGGTTGTCGGCTGTTTCCAAGGGACACCAATAAAGTGTCTGGGCTATGTATCATAGCCCATGGGAATTACACCCCAAAAGGACAGTGCCAGAAACCTCACAGCACCAGTAGCCTCAGAAAACAGTGCCAAGCGACTCAAGCCAGCCCTTCCCCTTTAAGAAAACCAAAAAGCACCAGCTGAAAGAAAAACGCTGACAACAGAAACACTTAAGTAGAGCCATTAAGATAAGGTGAATCAGGCTAAAAATAAACTCCCCAAGGTAAACCGAAACTCCCTTTTTTCCTGACTGTGATAGGATTAAACTCCAAGGACAAGAAAAACAAAAGACTTGGGCCTAAGATTAACCCAGGAAAACAGGAAAAACAAAACCCAGAGCAATCAGAAACCCATCAAAACCCATCAAGTTGCAGTAGCTTCAAAGGGGAATTAAGCATAAAAGGCCCAGATTCACACTTCCAAGCTGCTTGCAAGCCAGGAATGCTCCAGCTGTGTCACTTTTTGCTTCTTGCCTTCCTACATTAAAAGAATTCCACTTTCTGGCAGCTGGCTTCTGCATCCATTTCTTCTCAGCGTCTGTGGTGTGTCCCACTGGGAATGAATGCAGGAAATTTCTTCCAACAATAGACTCGAAGGGATGAAAGAGATCTTGGAGATCTTCTAGCCCAGCAGCCCCCAATCTTTTGGGCACCAGGGACCGATTCCGTGGAGAGAGGTTTTTCCCTTGACCGGAAGGGGCATGATTTCGTGTGCTACCTGCATCCCGCAGATGGGGTTTGGCTTGTTTGTGCACCCTGGTTGTTGGCATGTCATGGTTCAATGCCAGTTGGGGACCCCTGTTCTAGTCCAACCCACTACCCAGGAGACTTTATAGCATTCCAGACAAATGATTGTCCAATCTTTTCTCAAAAACTTCCATTGTTGGAGCACCACAACTCTGGGAGGCAAGCCATTCCGCTGATTAATTGTTCTCACTGTCAGAAAATTTCTCCTTAGTTTCGTGTGTGTGTGTGTGTGTGTGTGTGTGTGAAATCTCCCAGAGCCAATCAGGAAATTGTTATCAATTAAATAACTAAATTAAGTTACAGGAACTGAGCATGGCTAGTCTAGTGAAGAGAAGGACCAGGGGAGACAGGATAGCAGTCTTCCAATATTTGAGGGGGCTGCCACAGAGAGGAGGAAGGGGTCAAGCTATTTTCCAAGGCACCTGAAGGCCAGACAAGGAATCATGGATGGAAACTGAACAAGGAGAGATTCAACCTGGAAATAAGGAGGAATTTCCTGACAGTGAGAACAATCAACTGATGGAAGAGAAGTTGCCTTCGGAAGTTGTGGGAGCTTCATCACTGGAGGCTTTCAAGGAGAGACTGGATTGCCATCTGTCTGAAATGGTGTAGGATCTCCTGCTTGGGCAGGGGGGTTGGACTAGATGACCTCCAAGGTCCCTTCCAACTCTGATTATCTGTATAAATATAAGGGAATATGGAGTAATATATGAAAAAAAAATGAGGGAAGACATGAAAGGCATCTTCAGAACATAAAGCGAAGCTATCAAGAAGACGTCAAGAACGATTCTTCATTAGCACAGAAATTAAGGCTGGAAATAGCTCTGCGTTACAGCTATCTGCTATAGCTTTTGTTTAAATGTAGGTAGTTCTCAACTGACATTAAGTGATGATTTGAAGTTACAACAGCACTGAAAAAAGTATCTTATGACCTGGCCCCCACACTTATGACTCTCACAACATTTTCATGGTTACATGATCAAAATTTGAGTGCAGGTACACCTTGATTAGCAACCATTCATAGTTACAACGGTTAAAAAACCCCGAGCTTTGCAAACAGTCCTTGCCTTTACGGCTGACGCAACAATAAAATAGTAATAGCACTTAGACTTCTATACCTCCCCACAGTGCTTTTACAGTTTCTCTAAGCGGTTTACAAAGTTGGCCTCTTGACCCCCAACAATCTGTGTCCTCCTTTTTCCCCACCTCGGAAGGATGGGAGGCTGAGTCAACTTTGATCCCTGTCAGGATCGAATGCCAGACTGTGGGCGGAGTTTGCGTGCAATACTGCATTTCCAACCACTGCTCCACCAGGGCTTTTCAACTCGTTCAATCAGAATCGAGCTGGAAGGGACTTCTAATCCAGTGGTCACCAACTGGTGAGCTGTGGCCCACTGGTGGTTCATAAGAAAATTTTGGTGGTCCACAGAGAAATGTCACCCAGACACCCCCCCACCAAAGCAATTAATCCAGGCTGCATGGGAACACAAGTCTGCTCTGTCCACATGGCCCGCAGGAACCCTCCCCGCCCACTCACTCCTTACCTAGAAAACTTGCCTGCTAAGTTGCTATTTTTCCTTTTTTCCCCCGACCATCAGCTGTTCTGCTGTGCCAGGAAATTTAGATTAGCTAGAAAGCAGTCTATTATTCAGTGCAGACTCAGGTAGCCGATGGCAGAAAGATAGATCTCTGCATGAATCTGTGATTCTGTGAGCAACTCAATCTGCCTGCCTGCTTTGCCTGCTTTTGGGTAAAAGTTGCTCTTTTTTTAATAAAAAATTCAATATTTACATAAATAATTATAATATTTACATACAAGCCATGCCCAACCAGTCGCATGACCACCAAGCCATGCCCAGTCAGCAAGCCACACCTACCCAGTCACATGACCACCAAGCCACACCCACAAATTAGGCCATGCCCACAGAACTGGTTGTTAAGAAATTTAAATCCCACCCCTCCCTCTGTGTTTGTCTGTGTGTGTGTGTGAGAGAGAGAGAGAGAGAGAGAGAGAGGTTAGATCAGATCTCTCCCTCTCTCTTCCACCAACATCAGCAAGCCACCGTCAGTGAAAATTCATATTAGTGGTCCCCAGGATTTAAAATTATGAGTTTGATGGTCCCTGAGATCCAAAAGGTTGGCAACCCCTGTTCTAGTCTAACCCCTCCTCAAGCAGGAGATCCTATACCATTTCAGACAAATTCAACGTGAACTTGAGTTGAGTTGCAGTCCCATAATAAGACATTTGGGGAAAGCACACATTTCTGGGCTTACTATAAATGTAGCTGGGTTGTTTCTGCATCTCTTAAAATAGCCTCTTACTCTGAAAGGCAGAAGAGACATTAACCAATAACTGAGAAGTACTCCATCTTGAAAAGATCAAAGGCTCCTTTGAGTTGAGGTCAATTCTTAGTGACTGGACATGTCCATGTAGTTTTCTTTGAGCAATGCGGAAAAAGGCTTGCTGTTGCTTTCCAGCTTTGCTGCTTTGATATTTCTTCAGGGCTGCTTAGATTTTCCAGCTTTGCTGCTTAACCGTAGGATTTCCTTGGTAGCCTCCCATCTAAGTATTCACCAGGTCCAACACTGCTTAGATTTTTTTTCCCAAGGTCAACCAAGACTTCCTCAGAGTTTCCACTTAGCAGAGGCCTTTTAACAAACAACTGAAGCTAATAAAGACAACTACACAAGGCCCCCGGGGTAGCTCTTTGGATGGTGGAAGAAAAGGAGCAGATCTGTGTTTTTTCAAACTTGGCAACTTTAAGATGTGTGGCCTTTAACTCCCAGAATTCCCCAAGCCAGCTTGTTTTAAGATGTGCGACCTTTAACTCTCAGCATGCTGGCTGGGGAATTCTGGGAGTTGAAGGACACACATTTTAAAATTGCCAAGCTTGAAAAACACAGCAACAGACAGACCCAAATAGATGTTAAGGTTTGCACATCTGGGGCAGCAGCCACAATTCAACGGTCCAAAATAATTGGCCCGTTTCTTCTGCCTTCAGCAATCAGTTCCTTAAAACCGTTATTGGAATGAGTACTTGCCAAGGTAGAGATTGTAAGGAAGATGATTAGACTGTTGCTTACCATGCCCAACAACACTGACAGGGCAAGCCACTAGTGCAGTGATGGCAAACCTTTTTGTTGTGGTGTGCCGAAAGTGCACGCCTGTGCGATAGCGCCTGTGCGTGCCAGCACCCACAATGCAATGCACCACACCCTGCTGTGCATGCATGCGCAACACCTCCCCTTACCTGCACTGCACATGCGTGTGCCTCTGAGCTGATTTTCGGCCCGTTTTCATCCTCCTGGAGGCTCGAGGGAAGCCTCTGCAGCCCGAAAAATGGGCCCGTTTTGGCACTTCCGGTATTTCCGGAAGGCCTGTTTTTCGGCCTCCTGAGGCTGCAGAGGCTTCCCTCGAGTCTCCGGGAGGACAAAAATGGCTTCAAGTGGGCCAAAATTCAGCTGGGAGGAATGCTCATGCACAGTGCAGGTAACTTTGGCTGGGGTTCTGCATGCCACCTGTGGCATATGTGCCATAGGTTCGCCATCATGGCACTAGTGTATAAAAATGAGAGCAAAACCCACTCTCTTCTAGCACTGATGATGTTACCTAGTTGGACCATGAAACATCTGCATGAAAATCACCAACCACAGAGAGCAGCAAGGACCCCTCAGCAGATGGCTTTCTACAATGGGACTAGTCCATATACCAAACCCTTTATAGTTGTTCTTCTCTATTTTAATATTTCCTCCTTTTCTGGGGTGAAGAACAATTTTTTCTTTCTTTTTCCTTCCTTTCCTCCCCTCCCTTCCTTTCTTGTTTTGTCTCCTCCCCTCCTCTCCATTTTTCTTTTTTTTTTCTTTCATTCTTTCCAAAAGGGAACTTAATTTTTGTCAGGGAAGCAGAAGATCAACAGAATTCAAAAAGGCAGAGCTTTAATCTGTGCTATAAGTGGTCCTGGCTGTATTAGCACAAATGCTTCACATGGTTATTTTCCGAAATTAAAGCATCCAAGAGAACAGATGGAGAACACAACCTCAAATACTTTCCCAGAGAACCCTGACGAGAATGTTGAACATTGTACAACTTTCATTTGCAGGATTTACTGGTGTTTAACTTTTTGGTTTTTTGTTTTTACCACACACTGACTCAGTTCATTCAGCACTAAGCTACAGCTTTTTAAAGGGTGATTTGTTGAACCAGACAGAACTGGCAAGGTTCACACAGCGTGCTATAAACCGTGACTTGTTTAAACAATGGTTTATTGGACAAGGTAGAATGGCTTCACTAAGCCATGAACCATGGTTTATGAATGAGAAGGGATGGAGTCATACTTTGTGTTAAGTTTGCATGAAGAGTCAGACGTGAAGAGCTTCAGTGAAGAGTTTATTCAGTGACTACAGCTCGAATGGACCCGACTTGGCTGGGCTACAGCTGCTTCTTATAGCCTGCAGCCGTAGTTGCCAGCCAATCAGAGTGCAGGGTTTTTCCCGCATTATTTAAACCAATACCATTTGACATTTTACAAGAACAGTTCAAACAAACCAATAACATTTAAACCTACATACATAACACTTTGTGCTAAGTCAAAACCAAAAAAAGACACATTAGGGTTTCTAGGACAATGCTTAAAAGGATAGTCCTCACTTAATAACTGGTTGCTGAGTCACTATTTGAAGATACAACGGACCTCTTCTAAAAGTACTTGTGACCTGGTTCGAGACTTTCTATGGTGCCATATGCCCCCCAGAGGTGGTATTCAGCAGGTTCTGACCGGTTCTGGAGAACCGGTAGCAGAAATTTTGAGTAGTTTGGAGAAATGGCAAATGCCACCTCTGACTGGCCCCGCCAACCCCATCTCTTCTCTGCCTCCCATTGAGTCCCAGCTGATCGGCTGGGTCTTCTTTTGTTGCCCGTTCAATGGTGAATCCCACCTCTGCAACCAGTGCCAGACCTGGGCCCTTCTGGCTAGCATGTAAATGTGAACCAAATGGATTAGCATGTCAACCCTGAAGCTGACCTGACCAGCGCCATTTTGTAGCTTCAGTGTTGCCTCACTGGAGCTGGGGGATAGGGAGGGGGGATTAGAGATAGCTGGGGTTTTGTAGCTAAAATAAAATACTTTCTCTTGGGAACCAAGGACATTCTCACACCTGGCCAGAGGAAGGAGGAGTGATGTCACCAGGCAACCAAGCAGCATTGTGATTGGACCATGTGACTGATTGTTTGGGGTTGAGAGAAAAACTTTTACTTTTAATAAGGTGAACACCACAGGAGTTTTCAGAGTCAGTTTTCACCAGATCTGTGCCAATATGATATATCCAATAAAACTATTTTTTGAGGAATCTACCTGCCTTAGAGTTTTGCTTGCTATGAGCCTATTGCTTGGAATCCTGACATAGCAGTCTTAGGCAATAAAACAACTATTCTGTATTAGCACTGTAGTGTGTTGGCTGATGTACCATTGCCATATACTAAAATAAAGAAACAACCCAAGCTGAACCCTGATTGAAAGAGGTTCAAATTATCTACTTCTTCCAGAGTTCTCTGAAGCTGCTGCCCAACCACCTTTGTTTTTGGAAATGATAAAAATTGTCCAGTAATCGTTAATGTCCAATACCACCAATGGCCTCTTGAGGAAGGGGGAAACTTTTATCAATTTGCCAGGAAACTCTAGGAAGGATCAGCACCTCCTGCTTCTTCATTGTAGGGGAAGGACCTTACAAAGAAGTTGTAGAGTTAGAAGGGACCTTGGAGGTCTTCTAGTCCAACCCCCTGCTTAGGCAGGAAACCCTACACCACTTCAGACAAATGGTTGTCCAACATCTTTTTAAAAATCTCCAATGTTGGAGCATTTACAACTTCTGAAGGCAAGTTGTTCCACTGATTAATTGTTCTAACTGTTAGGAAATTTCTCCTTAGTTCTAAGTTGCTTCTCTCCTTGATTAGTTTCCACCCATTGCTTCTTGTCCTGCCTCTCTATGAGGCCAAAGGGTGGTAGGAGCTGAACTCCAGGAGAGAAGTAGGGAGGGGTTACACAAGAGAGAGAAAAAAAATCCTTTGTAGGGATCAGTTCCTCACCCTGCATCTAACTTAATTCTGAGTTTTGGACACAATGTTTTCACATCCTGTCTATTCAGACCTAATTAGTAGCAATCAAAAGGTATCATGTTGAGATTCTTCTCAGTGAGAAAAGAAATACTTTTAATTAAGAAAACAGGCTCAGCATTTCTTCTGAGAAAAAATTCGGGAACAAGAGCAAAAACATGCATGGTGCCCACTGAAGATGATCTGGAGATGATTTTGCTTGCAGCAAGAATTAATTTATTGACTGGAAAAAATAAAAGGCTTCTTAGAAGAATATTTTTGCATCTTTGGACATAGAGTGCCAAGAGAAAATGACTTTTAGAGTACAGATATAGATCAACAGAGTTGAAAGGGACCAACTAGTCCAACCCTCCGTCCAAGCAGGAGACCCTACACAATTTCTGACAAATGGCAGTCTATTTATTTATTTATTTATTTTATTTATTTGAACTTATATGCCGCCCCATCTCCGAAGACTCGGGGCGGCTTACAACTAAAACAAGAAACAATAAATACATTAAAAAACGATTAAATTAAATTATAAGTCCAAACATTTATAAAACCTTAAAACCAGTCTAGCCTTTCTTGAAAGCCTCCAGGGATGAAGCTCCCACAACTTCTGAAGGCAACTTCTGTTCCATTAGTTGATCGCTCTCACTGTCAGAAAATTTCTCATTTCCAGGTTGAATCTCTCCTTGTTCAGTTTCCATCCATTATTCCTTGTTTGGCCTTTGGGTGCCTTGGAAAATAGCTTGACCCCTTCCTCTCTGTGGCAGCCCCTCAAATATTGGAAGACTGCTATCCCGTCTCCCCTGGTCCTTCTCTTCACTAGACCAGCCAAGCCCAGTTCCTGCAACCGTTCATTGTATGTTTTAGTCTCCAGTCCCCTCATCATCCTGGTTGCTCTTCTCTGCACTCTTTCTAGAGTGTCAACATCTTTTTATAGTGTGGTGACCAAAACTGGATTCAGTATTCTAGGTGTGGCCTTACTAAGGCTTTAAAGAGTACTACAGACAGCCAATACTGCTGCTAACCCAGGGAAATTTCAAGAAGGTGATGGAACAGCTGTAGGACCAGAGATGGATCAGAAGCAGCCTTAGCTAAATAAATCACTGGGTTTAATGGGCAAAGGCGAAGAAGAAGTACCATGGTCTCACTCGTGACACCACACTTGGAATGCTGCATCCAATATAAATATAAAAGAGATTCTGAGACCCTGGAAAGAGTGCAGGGAAGATCAACAAAGATAAGAAGGGGTCTAAGAGGTAAAACCGTATGGTGAACGTTTGCAGGAATTGGGTATATCTAGTCTAGCAAAGAGAAGAACTAGGGTGATCTGATATCAGTCTTCTGTAATAAATGAGGAGATTGACTTATTATCTAAGGCAGGGGTCTCCAAACTTGGCCACTTGAAGATAATTATTCAGCCACACACAGATACACTAAATTGAGTTAAAGTTTACTCTAAGAAACAACACAGTCCAATAAATGGTCAAGGTCATATACATTTAACAGTTCAAATAATATCCAATTACAAAGTCTTCTTACCGGTTGCCTTTGTCATTTACAGTAAACAAAGATATCAAAGTATAAGCATAGCATAGATACAACAGAGAACCTTAGATAGCAACAGAATGTCAGAGAGAGCAAACCATGATCTCTAGCTCCCTCTTATGGCAATCTGCAATACAATCAGCCAATCGGAATATAGTACAAACCAACACAGTGATTTTGTCTTAAAGCTACATACATTGTTAGTTTATATATTGCCAACCCAACTAATTGATATACAGATTCCTAACACTGCACAGGAGAACGGAACTGGAAAGCAGGTCAGTGGGGTGGGGAGGGAAGTGGGATGTTGCAGTAATCTTCCCCTGCCACCCCCACCAAGCCATGCCCACCAAGCAATGCCACCCCCACTAAGCCATGCCCACAGAACCTTAGTAAAAATTTTTGAATCCCACCACTGGTGAGAACAATTAATCCATGGAATAATTTGCTTCTCTGAGTTGTGGGGGCTCCATCACTGGAGGTTTCCAAAAATAGACTGGACAATCATTTGTCCAGAATGGAATAGGATCTCCTGCTTCAACAGAGGGTTAGACTAGAAGACCTCCAAGGTCCCTTCTGACTCTATTATTCTATCTTCAGTGTTCTGAATTATGAAATGCTCAGCAATCTTCTCTGTCAAAGATCAAAGAATCCTGGTGGGGTTTTATGGACTAGCCTGTATCACTTCCGTATCAAGGAGAGATTCAACCTGGAAAAAAAGAGGAATTTTCTGACAGTGAGAACTATCAACTGATGGAGCAGAAATTGCCTTTGGAAGTTGTGGGAGCTTCATCACTGGAGGCTTTTAAGAAGAGACTGGACGGCCATTCGTCAAAAATGGTGTAGGGTTTTCTGCTGGGGCGGGAGTTGGACTAGATGACCTACAAGGTCCCTTCCAACTCTGTTGATCTGTAACCTAAGTTTGCTTTGATTCTTTGGGAATACAGAATATAGTTCCATGTAAGATATTATTTAATGCGTGGTGAAGCGGGCGAATTATTTTAGAAGAGACCAAATGTAAATTTGCAGTTAGTTCTGTGACCTTCTCGTTGTTGCACTGAACAGCCAGTTGACACAGAAAATGTGAGGAAAGGTCTTAAAAACTTCTAGTGAACTGCAACTGCATTCTGTCATCAAGAAACCAGTCTGTGCAATGCTGGCTTTACGAGAACGGCCCTCTCCAGTGCGTGGGAACCTGGCAGAATAGGCCGTGATCAGCAAAAAGCTTATCCAATAATAAATTTTTCAGAGCTATAAATTCCCTGCAAAAGACTAACACAGCTACCCCTCTGGAAGGTTCATTAAACATGGAATAAAAGATGGAGGAAGCTTCTGCTTTTGTATTGATTTGTAAAGACGTGAAGTTATTTAAATGTAGCATTTAAAAGTCCCATGCAGGTCTATTAACTTCAAGGCCGATTTACTGCAATCCTTTCTTTATGGGTCAGCCCTTGATGACTGTCCACACAATCCAGGGAGTCCTCAATTTACAAACATTATTTAGGGACTGTTCCAAGTTACAATGGCACTGAAAAAAAAATAACCTATGGCCATTTTTGACACTTGCAACCGCTGCAGGTACCTCTGTGGTCACCTGATCAAAATTTGGATGCAACTGGTCCAGTGTCTTGGGATCATGTGATCCCCTCCCCCTGTGATGACCCGGGGCATGGCACAAAAATAACAAACTCACAAAAGTAGATACGTTCCCATTAATGCCTCCAACTTGGCCCCCAATGTCCAGTTATCCTCGGCTGGATAACAAACCCTTCCAAAAACAGTCTACAGAAGGAAGAAATGCAGTCCAAACCCAAAGTACAGATAAATTAGAAATAAAAAACCCAACACAAACCATGCTGAAGTAATTAACACGGCAGACCAGGATAATAAATTGCAGACTCTCCAAAAGATAACGAAGCACACACAATTGGGAGGACGCCAAAACCCAGATAAGCCTCGACAAAGATAATGCACACTTTGCTTCCAGCCCGGTGACCAGGCCAGGCACATGGGGCATGTGGGCCAAGTTCCCACCCCCCCACCCTTTCCCCCCCTCCCCTCACTATCTTGGGTTGTTCGCAATGCAAGCGACGCAAAGCCTTGTGTTCCTGTGCAGCCTGGATTAATTGCTTTGGGGGGGTTCTTTGGGGTGACATTTCTCTGCGGACCATCAAAATTTTCTCCTGGACCACCAGTGATCCCCGGCTCTACTGGTTGGTGACCACTGGCCAAGAAGACCTCCAAACTCCCTTCCAACTGATTATTCTATGTTCTACTAGATATATAAGGCCACCCAACTCCAATAATGTGGCTCTGGGTGGTGTACAGCACATTTACGCATAAAGGGGGGGAAAAGCCTATTTCATGAATTTGTGAAATTGCAACACAAGCAACTCTGTTGCACAGTGCAGAAGAGCACACTCTGCAGCTGTTTATCCTTCTTGCCAATAAGGATTAAAATGTGAATTTTACCTCCCCCCTTCTCTCCATGCCAGAAGAACCTATAGCCAACAGCCCATGGATTTTGCTCTTGTAACAGACCACCCCTTTCAGCATTATATAAAATTGGTGGATAAACCATCTTTCGGTCACCTGAACAATGGATGGCAGTGCAGCATCCGAGAGGCACAGTGTAAATTCATTCTGTATTGTAAATATCTTCATACTGAGCTGCCTTGATCTCAACACTGAGGCAATAATCAGAGTTTCGCACCATTAACTCTGCAGAGCCCCTTAATACACAACTTACAACCTGGCAAAGAAGGCAGCTCTTCTTTTAAGTCCTTCTCGGTTTTCTCAAACCTACCTTTTTAAAATGCAAAAACACCCCTCCACCCTCAGGGACTGATGACATTTCAACACCTTTATATTACAAGCTATATCTGCAGTCCAAGCAAAACTGACTTTTCTGTTCTCCGTTGACTAGCGGTGATTAAACTGTGGGGCAGGCTTATTATTTGTTAGGCCCTTTAGATTTCCAAGTCCGGCCTTCCACTTGATTCATACAAGACACCAGTGAGACAGGCCATTAAAACATTCCTACCAGCCTCTGGTGGCATCTTTTCAGGGGTCGGAGCAATGGAATTTATGCCTCTTTTTTAATGCACACCAAGTTAAGGATATGTCTCCATCTATATCTGGTTCATTAAGCAAGCTCACATCAATGTGCATGTTTTGAGAAGCTAATTTCAACGCTGTGCTTACAAAGAATAGTGAAAGGAAAGGGAGAACACAATGGTTCAAAAATGTAGTGGCCCTCATGGTTTTGTACACAAGTAGGCAGGGGTGGGATTCTACCAGTTTGGACTAATTTGAGCGAACTGGATGTTAAATTTACATCTGGCTCACCAAACTGGTAGTTGAACTGACTGGCTCGCTCCGGCCAACCCGCCTCGCCCTTTCCAGGAGTCTCCACACAGCCCATTTTGGATGCAGGTAAGAGCAGGAGGTGCATGGAGGTTCTGGGAGGGTGAAAAATGGCCCTCCCGGAAGTTCTGGAAGTCCAGAAACGGGCCTGTTTCTGGCTTCCAGAGAGCCTCTAGAGCCCAGCGGAGGCCATTTTCATCCTCCCAGAGGCCCGAGGGAAGCCTCCGGACTCTGGGGAAGGAAAAAAACAGGCCTCCCAGAAGTTCCGGTAGGCCATGTCCTCCCATGTCCATGCCCACCTGGCCACCAGGCAGAGAACCGGTTGTTGTGATTTTTGAATCCCGCTCCTGAAAACGTAGGTGGGGATGCACATGTGTCACCTCTCCTCCAGAATCTGCATTGGCTGCTGATTTGCTTCCAGGTACACTTCAAGGTGCTGATTGTCACCTTTAAAATGCTTCATGGCTTGGGACTGGGTTATCTGAGGGACCATCTCTTCCCAGTCACATCTACCTGACCCACCAGAGCGGGGAGGCAGGGAATGTTGGCCTGGGGAACCCAGAGTGGGATGAAGCCCATCACATGGTTCATTTGATTCTTGTCACCAAGGGTGGGCGGGAAGTTTACAGCATTTTTATTGTAATTACATTAGTTTTTTATCGTTTGTAAGCTGCCCAGAGTTACTGAGAGTGAGTGGGAGGCCATGTAAATCTATTAAGTAAATTAAAAAGAAAAGTCTAAAAATGGATAAGCTTTTTTCTTCTTCTCAGACGTTAGAATCCAATAGAAGTCCTTCTGTGAGAACTTCTTAAAACACACATATACATCTGTGTACTACTACAACTTGACTAAAACTGTCTGTCCATGTGTAATCATTAACTGGGCAAAATGGTGCATCATAGGGCAATGACCCAAATATGTTTTTTCAGGAGGCAACTGGACTTCCTTGTTTTTCTTTGAAGACGTTTTGCTTCTCATCCAAGAAGTTTCTTCAGGTCTGACAGGATAGTGGGGAGTGGAAGGATTCATACACCTTGCAGACAGCTGGTCATTTGCACCCTTTTAGAGGGTTGTTGAAGCACTTGGAGGCTTACCTGTGTCCTCAGGGTCACCTGAGTAGTGCTCATGGTTCCTGTAGTCTGCAAATTTTTTCCTCTAGAAATCCATCTGGATCCCAAATGTGGGATCCATGACTCCTGTAGTATTGAAACTTGGCAATTTGGAAATTTGCTGCCACCCTGTTGCATTGCTGTGGTCAGCTGTTGTTATGTGATATTCATCTGCCAACACTTCTTGCCAGCTTCTTGCAAGGAAAGTCAATGGGGAAGCCAGCAGGAAGTCAAAAGTTGCTCCCATTCCCATTAATTTTTTTTGCCTGCAATTGCTCATTCCATTTCTCTTTTTAGGTAAAGAAATTTCTCTGAAACAATGATCCAACTGGTCATGGATGTCTAGTACACGAAGACCTAAACAATCTTATGCATGTTGAAATGCAATGACCAGATTACATTTCAAAGCCATCGCTAAAATAACAGTTAGCGTTTTCCTTCCTTTCCTTGATAATTTAAAATGACTCATGCTGACTCCATTCAGCTGGAGACAAAGATGTAGCAAGGGAGCATCAACATTAGGATGAATTAAAATGGCAGCAAAGAATAAGCCAGCATTCGCAGCATTCCTGTATGAGTGGGATACAGATCAAAATAATGAGGATGCTCAAAGTTTGCAGCCTATTGAATCTGGAGATGAAATGCAGGAACTGTTAGGCAGACCTTGCTGTGCTCAACTCTGTTGGGTGCAGAATTATTTTGTCATACAGAAAAGACTGAAACAGAGAAGCCCACGGGGTTTGTATTCTCCACATTATATTTTGAAAATATAAAATCTAGCAATCTTTGGACCTTTCATTGTATTATTTTCCCCTCCAAAGCTCTGAAGCTTTCTCGGCTTCCCACACTCCCATTCAATCCCAGAGTAATTCAACAAGAGAAAATTCCTGCCATGGGGATATTTCAGCAAAATAATGTCATGCCCCTTAGAAATCAATGGAGAACAATTTCTTCTTCTAGACAAATTCAGAAAGATCATTTTTCTTCTCCTGAGTTTGGTGGAAAATGTCAGAATACACTTATGTTTTGTGGCATTTACTTTTCTCTTAATACAATTTTTGTAACTCTGGGTCCCGAGAAAATCCTCAATCACTGAGGATGTCCTCTTTCAAGTATAATCTTCAGTGTTCCTTTCTTCATCTTCAGACTCCTTCATCTTGTTCTGAAGATGACTTCTTTGCCATCATAGAATAGAATAGAATAGAATAGATAGGATAGGATAGGATAGGATAGGATAGATAGGATAGAATAATAATAGGATAGGTTAGGATAGAAGAATAGTATAGAATAGAATAGAATGGAGTAGAATAGAATAGAGTAGAGTAGAGTAGAGTAGAGTAGAGTAGAGTAGAGTAGAACAGAACATAGAATGGAATGGAATGGAAAAGACTAAAACATAGAATAGAATAGAATAGAACAGGATAGGATAGGATAGGATAGGACAGGACAGGACAGGACAGGACAGAATAACAGAGTTGGAAGGGACCTTGGAGGTCTTCTAGTCCAACCCCCTGCTTAGGCAGGAAACCCTACATCACTTCAGACAAATGATAATCCAACATCTTTTTAAAAACTTCCAGTGTTGGAGCATTCACAACTTCTGGAGGCAAATTATTCCACTGATTAATTGTTCTAACTGTCAGGAAATTTCTCCTTAGTTCTAAGTTGCTTCTCTCCTTGATTAGTTTCCACCCATTGCTTCTTGGTCTGCCTTCAGATGTTTTGGAGAATAGCTTGACTCCTTCCTCTTTGTGGCAGCCCCTGAGATATTGGAACACTGCCATCATGTCTCCCCTCGTCCTTCTTTTCATTAAACTAGACAAACCCAGTTCCTGGAACTGTTCTTCATATGTTTTAGCCTCCAGTCCCCTAATCAACTTTGCTGCTCTTCTCTTGCACTCTTTCTAGAGTCTCAACATCTTTTTTACATTGTGGTGACCAAAACTGAATGCAGTATTCCAAGTGTGGCCTTACTAAAGCATTATGAAGTGGTATTGACACTTCCCGTGATCTTGATTCTCTCCCTCTGTTTATGCAGCCTGAAACTGTGTTGGTTTTTGGCAGCTGCTGCACACGGCTGGCTCATATTTAAATGGTTGTCCACTAGAACTCCGAGATCCCTCTCAGGTTCCTCCCCAGCCTCCTCACTGTCCAACTCTGCTGCCGGCTCACCAGCCGCCAATAGGCCACAACAAAAGTCAATGAGAAAGCCAGATTCACTTAACAACCATGTCACTAGGTTAACAACTGCAGTGATTCACTTAACAACTTTGGCAGGAAAGGTTGTAAATTGGGGCAAAATTCACTTAAGAAACGTCCCACTTAGCAACAAAAATTTGGGACTCTATTGTGGTCGCAAGTCTATAACTACCTGCATGACATTCAGCAAATATTCTGCTGTGTCAGGATATGTCAGGATTCAGCAAATATTCTGAATATTTGCATTCAGCAAATATTCTGCTGTGTCAGGATCCCTACCTGGGAGCGATGAGAGTGGCGAGGAGATCTTACTTTGCCACTCTCATCGCATCTGCAGATAATCGCCCGGCCACCGTGTTCAGGGTCGCCTGCTCCCTCCTTAATCGGGAGGTGGGGGTGGACCCTTTGCAGGGACGTGCTGAGGAGTTTCGTCAATATCTGTTGGAGAAGATCGCTCGGATCCAGACTGGGTTGGACACCAACTGGCGTGAGTCGGACGTGGAGTCAACGGCGAGCCTTGTCGATGTCATCTGGGAGGAGTTTGACCCTGTATCCTCAGATACGGTGGACAGGATTATGCAGCAGTTGTGTGCCTCCACGTGCTTATTGGACCCATGTCCCTCCTGGTTAGTCTATGCTGCCCGTGAGGAGACAGGTGGCTGGCTCCAGGCAGTTACCAACGCTTCACTGCGGGAGGGGTTTTTCCCTGCCGCCTTGAAAGAGGCGGTGGCGAGACCCCTTCTTAAGAAGCCTGCCTTGGACCCAGTCAATTTAAACAACTTCCATCCAGTCTCCAACCTTCGCTTTTTAGCGAAGGTTATTGAGAGCATGGTGGCACAACAGCTTCCGGTTTTCCTGGAAGAAACCGAGTACCTAGATCCGTTTCAATCGGGCTTCAGGCCTGGCTATGGCACAGAGACAGCATTGGTCACGCTGATCAATGATCTCTGGAGGGCTCGGGACAGGGGACATTCCTCTGTCCTAGTCCTATTAGACCTCTCAGCAGCTTTTGATACCATCGACCATGGTATCTTATTGCGGCGTCTTCGGGAGTTGGGAGTGGGAGGCACCGTTTTACGGTGGTTCTCCTCTTTCCTCTCGGGTCGCATGCAGTGGCTGTTGACAGGGGGCAGAGATCGACCCCGAGGACCCTTACTTGTGGGGTTCCCCAGGGGTCGGTGCTTTCTCCCCTCCCGTTCAACATCTACATGAAGCCGCTGGGTGAGATCATCCGTGGTTTCGGGGTGAAGTATCATCAATATGCTGATGATATCCAGATTTACATCTCCACCCCAGACCACCTCAGTGATGCCCTCCCTGTGCTTTCACGATGCCTGGAGGCGGTGCGGATCTGGATGGGGAGGAACAGGCTCCAGCTCAACCCTGACAAGACTGAGTGGCTGTGCATACCGGCATCTCGGGTTCAAGATATTCCATCTTTGACCATAGGGGGAGAGGTGTTGCCCCCTGTGGATAAAGCACACAACTTAGGTGTCCTCCTGGACGAACGGCTCAGTATGGAGGAGCAGGTGGGAGCTGTCGCCAGGAGGGCTTTTGCCCAGGTTCGCCTGGTGCACCAGTTGTGCCCCTACTTGGACCGAGATTCCCTACACACGGTCACTCATGCGCTAGTTGCCTCCTGTCTTAACTACTGCAATGCTCTCTACCTGGGGCTGCCCTTGAGGACTATGCGGAGGCTTCAACTGGTACAAAATGCAGCTGCGCGGGCGGTGATGGGAGTGGCCCAATTCTCCCATGTGACACCCCTCCTGCGCGACCTTCATTGGTTGCCGGTTGCCCTCCGTGTAAGATTCAAGGTGCTGGTATTAACCTATAAAGCCCTGCATGGCTCGGGTCCGGGGTACTTGCAGGAGCGCCTCCTACCAGCATCGAGGTCCGATTGCCCGGTACGCTCCCACAGGCAGGCCCTCCTGGGGGTGCCGTCGGCCAGCCAATGTCGGTTGGTGGTCCCCCGGGGGAGGGCCTTCTCTGTGGGGGCGCCCACCCTTTGGAATCAGCTACCTCTAGAGCTGCGTTTGGCCTCGGACCTGCGCTCCTTCCACCATGATCTCAAGACTTGGCTGTTTGTACAGGCTGGCCTGGACTGAGCAGGGCTGGGAATTTTAATTTAAGGGTATTTTAATTGATTTTATAATTGGATTGAATTTGATAAAGATGTATTTATTGTTTATATATTGCGTGTAAGCGCCCGAGTCCCCTCGGAGATGGGGCGGCATATAAATCCAATTAAATAAATAAAATAAATAAATTTCTACAAGCTTTTAAAAAAAGATTGAGACTACAAGATCCAGACTTTCAATTTTTACTGTACCTTACATGACATAAAACAATCAAAACTTCACCCATGGTTAACTGGACATTTACTAGCCACATCTCCTGGGCCTGAAAAGCATAAAGCATAGGTTAAAAGCATGTGGACTGAGTTCACACCACACTCTAGGAAAAAATTTGCTTCCCAGATTTTGGGTTGTAGTTCAGCCAACATAGTTGTGTAGCAGGCTGTTTTTCTGGGTGCTTCAGCCAAGTCGGAAGACTTGATTGCATTCGCTGAATAGCTAATGCAAATTAAAATTTGCACTTTAACCAGGAACATATAACAACCTACACTTTCATTACTCTAATTCAGAAAATTCAATGGAGGTTGGTAATGGGCATAAAAATAGCTAATGGTGGTTCAACAACAGCTCACAGTTACCCACACAAAGCCCTTCTGTGATTTATTTCATTTTGGCTTTGCAGGACAAGGGAATAGAGTTGTTGGAGCTGACACATTATGGTAGGAGTTGGTGGTAGATGTTTGGGAGGGGTCAAAAAAAGTCAAGATAGAGGAAGCAGACTTAAAATCACCAAACTGCCCTAAAAAGTCCACTGCATGTTGGTCCTTGGTTAGAATGAAGGATTCTGACTCTGCCCACTGCCAGCAGTTCAATTCTCGCTGGCTCAAGATTGACTCAGCCTTCCATCCTTCCCAGGTCAGTAAAATGAGGACCCAGATTGTTGGGGGCAACATGCTAACTTTGTAAAGAAAGGGCTGTAAAGCACTGTGAAGCTGTATATAAGTTTAAGTGTTGATGTTGTTATTGTTATTAGCTCTTTCATTCATTAAACATGAAACTCAGTCAACTGAACATTTAAAATTGCATCACAAATATTATTGACTGGCACTGATGGTTCATACAGGTTGTCACCAGCATCCTAGGTATCAACCAAGTATCTTCTTAAAATGTACGATGTTCCGAGTAGTGCAGTTTTTTGCGGTTCCACTGGTGTTATTTCAGGAAGCTGTAATTTCTTGATGTACTTTGTAAAATTCTTGGACATGGTGCCAAGTGCCTGTTGAGGTATTGAAGATTTAATAGCTGACCAGCTGTTGTAAGGCTGCTGTAAATGCTGATGCAATGAGAATGAATCAGCAGGGTATTGCCACTTTAAGACTAAGGTAGGGTCAGCAGTGTTTTTGCCACTTTAAGAAGCTGTCTATATAAGTGAGGCCATGTGAGGGCATATCTCTCTCTCCTCATGTTCTACCTCCATTGTAGTTCTCCATGCAGAGTAATGAAGACTGATTGCTTGCCTGGTATGTGCCTAATACGTATATGTCAGTCTTGTATATAAACCACTGTTAAAAGACAACACCTCTGTGTGCTGTGTTGTGTTCCTGGGTTGTCTCACAATAGTAGTCATGCTGTAAACACTCTGACATGCCCTGATGACAATGGGTATTGCTGTCACATGTCACATCTATATACCTACCTACCTACCTATCTGTTATCTCTACCATCTATCTAATCTATTTCTATCTATATCTATCTCTATCGATCTATTGATCTATTGATCTAGCTAGCTAGCTAGCTACTGTCAGCTTTGGAAGCCAATATCTAGCTATTGAGCTATATGTGATATGCTACCCATCTCCCCAAGGTGCGTAGCATATAAAGGGCATATAAAGGGTGACTCTTTAAAATGTTAGGGCAAACCTGGGTTCAAAGCTAAGCCGGAGGAGAGGCCACCTGAAAAATCCCAGAGCTGTAGGCAATTTTTTTTTTAAAAAATGAAAAGGTCTTGTCCACACAGTCAACAAAAGTTAGCTGAATTCAAGTGTCAGATCTACCAGCTTCAGCTTGGCGTTTTGCCTGTGTTCTGCCAACAATCAGGGAAGGGAGGGGGGAACAAATGGGCAATAAAGCTGTATACCTTTATGATGGGAATTTGGGAAGGGCGAATTGGCAGCTGAAGAAGAACAGAGCACTTTGGAATCTGGTTTGTGTTGGTGCGCTGCCAATCTTCAAGGCTGTTTGCTCTGAGAGTAGAATTTCACCAGCCCAAACACCTCAGCCTTTCCCAAAACACCTTGGCGGTGCTGGATTGGTTATGCATGGATGGACGACAGGGGGAGTGCTGGGGAAACCAGGGGTTTTGGTTCTGCATTGGCGTGTGGGAATTTCAGATTCCGCTTGACTGTCCTGCCATCAGCATCTCTTCGCAAAAGTGCCTTTTCACTTCAATCAAATGAAGTCAAGAGTTTTACTTCCCCTAAGAGATCAGGCTGGGGCAGGTCTGACATCAAAGCAGTTTTTCTGTTCACTTTTATAATGAATCCAAATAGTGTGCACATAACTGGCAAGCCACACTGTTTATTTGACAACATCAACATGAGAGCTGGTTTGGTCTCATGGTTAAGGCATCAAGTTAGAGGCCGACCAGGAGACAGCAAGTTCTAGTCCCACCTTATTACATATAGTCACTGCCTCAAATTCCTTATAAAGTAATAAAGATGAGATAAAAAAAATCTACGGTAATAAAGAATTAAAGATGTACTTATTTAATAAATAAAATACCAAGTTATTGTGGCAGGCAAAATAGGAGGAGGAAGGAGTATTAGATATGTTCTCCCCCTTGAGTTATTTTTAAGAATAATAAAGGCAGGATAGAAGTAAAGAATATAAATAATATATATTTATTTCCCAACTGGACAGAGCATCTGTCCAGCTCCTAGGTGAGTTCATAGGAATCTTTGCCACATTTTTCTTGGTTTTGTCCTTGTCCAGGGGTGTGCTGCTACCGGTTCATACTGGTTCGGGTGAACTGGATGCTAATTTTACATCTGGTTCACTGAACCGGTAGTTATAATGACTGCCTGGCCCTACCACCCCTCCCCTCCCCTCCCAGGAGTCCCCAAGTGGTCCGTTTTGCATGTGAGGTAAGTGCAGGGCCCGCATGGAGGCTTGGGGAGGGAAAAAACGGGCCTTCTGGAGGCTCCAGAAGCAGGGAGGCCATTTTTGCCCTCTTAGAGGCTTGAAAAAAGCCTCCGGAGTCTGGGGAGGTAAAAATGCCCCCCCGACTAGGCCACGCCCACCATGGCCACGCCCACCCAGCAACTGGGCAGAGAACCCCTTGCTAAAAATTTTAAAGCCCACCCCTGTCCTCGTCTTAACTCTCCAGAAGGCATCCAAGATGGCAGATGGATTGGTATGTTGGTAGGTAGACAGATAATAGCTAACAGAAGAAGCAATTCTTAAAAACACACTTAAACTAATAGGTTTGTGTTGATTTAAGAGGGAAAGGCAACAAAACACTCTCACACAATCCCCAAATTACCAAGCAGAGAAACTCTATTTCAACCACAGGCATAAAATATATTGCTAATGGACCGTAGTTTTTAAAAAGTTACGTAGTCCATTGACCTTTTATTTCTTTTTCTTGTCTTTAAAGGACAGGCCAGGAAGATTTTTAAATAAGTGAATGCAGGGATTAACAACATTTTCCTTTTGTCTTGGGGGTGGATCCTCCATTTTGTACTGATCTAGCACTGTTTCCCTTCCCCGTTGTCCTAAATATTTCAATATCTACCAAAAAAATCTCGTGTTTCAGATGGCTCAAAGGCCTGGCTCTTCGCCCAGGCCTTTGGTGAGCATAATTGAGGCCCTCTTTTCTTCCTTTTCTTTGTTCCCATCTGGGTTTGTTCTCTCTGCCATCTTTACTGTTGTGTGTGTGTTTGTGTGTTGTTGGTTTTTTTTGCTTTGTATGGTTTTCTTCTTTTAATTTTTTTAAATAATTTGTAAACCATCCAGAGCTTCTGGGAATGAGATGGCAGTAGCGACTGATGATGATACAGGACTCCCCCACCCCCCCACGGATTTTAAAAAAGTTATGTTACCATTTTTATTTCTTGCTAGACCTCCGTTGACCAATTGGATCATCATTTCAAGAGATATTTCCTTACCTAGAGACATATTTGCAAAAAAAATCAGTCTGTGTGGGAATGATTTCCTGCTGGCTTCCCCATGGATGTTGCCAGGGGTGGGTTGCTGGGGGTTCAGCAGGGGTTCGGGAGAGCCCCTAGCTAAGAATCTAGGGTTTGGAGTTCAGAGAACCCCCAAATCCCACTCCTGGCTGGCCCCACCCACAGCTCCCCTCCCCTGCCAGGAGTCCCCATGTGGCACATTTTGGATGCAGATAAGCGCAGGGCACCCACTGAGGCTCAGGGAGGGCAAAAAACAGCCTCCTGGAAGTTTGGGAAGGCCAGAAATGGGCCTGTTTCTGGCTTCCAGAGAGCTTCTGGAGCCTGGGGAGGCCATTTTCTCCCTCCTGGAGGCTCCAGAAAAGCCTCTGGAGCCCAAGGAAGACAGAAACACTCCCTGCCATGGTGCAGGAGGCCAACTAGGCCATGCCCACTATGGCCACACCCACCCAGCAACCAAGCAGAGAACCTGTTGCTAAACATTTTAAAGCCCACCCCTGGATGTTGCCTGTGGGAGGCTGACAGGAAGTTAGAAGTTCTTAGAAGTTCTTCTCCTTGTGAGATGTCCTATAAAAGTACCTGCCACTTTGCTGAGGGACGGGGGAAGAAAGGGAGATATGGACCACAAGGAAAACTGCATCCCCATCCTGGCATGTCTCCATGGGCCCCCACCCTTTAATGGGGAAGAAGGCTCACCTGTCAACCACCAAAGTCCCCCAGCCAGCCCTACCTTGCCAGCAGGCATCTGAGTTACTCCTTCCACCCTCGCTGCCATTAAGAGATTTCAAATTTCAGCCTTGGTTCCAAAGCAGCCAATCGCTGCTCCCCTATCAGGCCTTGCTGCAGCTGCCAATTGGGTGCCAGGGCCAGAGGGAGATGGGAATGAAGGCAGGCAATGGGGCCCTTCCTGCCTTCCCTCACACCAGGGCGACCTATGGGTTTTTGGGAAATTGAGTTGGAAGGTGTGGTGATGCTGAAGCATTCATTAATTCATTCATTGGGAGTTATGGGTCCCGGCATTCTGTAAGTTAGTTCATGTGGGTGTTGTGGTTTGCCAGCAGCCTGGTGGAGATGGCAGCAGAGTCAGACAGTGGGGAGGAACATGGGCCCATGCGGGAATCTGGGGAGGGCTTGGACAAGGGTCCTGTGTCCAATACAGAGATGGGGTCAGGGCCATCTGGGAGTTATGTGCTGACTCTGGAGCCTCCAGAATCTGGCAGCAGCAAAGCAGAGGAACAAGGGGAGCCTGTTCCCAGTGTGTGTGTGTGCGCAGAACTACCAGAAGACAAGAACAGTTAAGACAAAAGGGGTGACTTGGGAGTAAGGCTTGGAGGGGATTGGCCCTCCCATAAGACATAAAGGAGGAGCAAAGGGACAGGAACCTTTGCAGGAAGCAACGTTGTTCGCTCTGTTCGGATTAAACCTTGAAGCTCTGTGTGGACTTTGTTCTCCGTTTGGCTTTTTACAGTTCATTTGGCCCTTTAGTTGTTGGCAGCAATTCAAGGGAGAGAAAGGTGGGTGCTTATCTGGAGAGACTGTTTGGGACTCATTACGGGCTGGGAATGAACAGAATTCCCAGCCATTGAAATAAAAAGAGGGTTGTTTGGACTAAGAGTGTGCTTAATTACGGTCTCAGGAAGCCTTGGTCAGAACAGTGGGCTCCCTTGGTTCAGTAATTGTTTCCCTATATCTTCCCATGTTGCTCAATGGAAGGTAACAAACAGACGCGAGAGAATATAGTTTTCCGTTCAGGCCATCTGCAAGCAGAACAGGGCACCAACAGATGCTGTGGCAGCTGCAGCCCCTATCTTGCTCCTGAATGGATGGTGTGATGGCATTCATCTTATTCTTCAGCCCTAAGTTCACAGGAACAGAAAGGGGGGAAATGGGCTATGGGTAAATGCAAGCTTCTTTGTTTCTCTCTGTTGGTCTAAGGAATCGTCCAGGTGAGAAAAACATCTTGTACGTGGTGCAGAGCGCTTACTGCCACGAACCTTCAGAAAATCAAGCTCAGTTCATTAGAGGGATTATTTTCCCATAAACAAAGATTTCCCCCACTCCCCCCAAAAATCTCAGACAGACAGAAGCAAAAGAACAACGGCCCCACCTGGCCAACTCCTCCTATGGAAACGAAACCCTCCCTCCTGTGTGATCTGCTCATTCATTAAATGGACATCTGGAAACAATAATCTGCCCTCATCAACTCCAGAGTCTCATACCCAGAGAACAGCGATGGATGTGCTGCCACGTTACGTGGACTTCTCAAAAGGAAGTAATTTGAGGCTAACCGGCAGCCACAGGGAAGAAGCCCCATCCACTGTGGCACAGGTGCATCGCCAGCCCAACTTCAGCCGCATGCACAAAAGCTGAAAGGCGAATGAATCACAAGGTGAGCAGGAGAATAAATACCACGGACATTACGCTGCAGGATGTGTTGGGCACTTCAAATGCTCTTTTGCAAGAATAAACAGCCGGGTTATTTTTTTTCCTGGGTTTCTCGGCTGTTCCCCCCACCACCACCACCAACATTAGTATTCAGACCGAGAAGTATCCCATAAATCTGCAAGGTTTTGCAAGGAGCAGAGCAAGTTGATTACAAAAGGTGAGAGAACAAACGCAAAGCACAGCTATCGACTGCTTGACTCACTAACATGCGGAGCGTGGCGTTGGCTTGATGAAAACGCTTTGGGCAACGTCTCACTTTGTTGCAGAAACATCTGCACGCCGTCTACGTTCTGCCAGCTGTACAAAGTATGCAAATGCCCTTGATTTGCATAATTTAATCTGAGCTTCCAAGTCATCTCCTGCTTTCCTTAATGGGCTCCTTGTTGCACAAATGTTAGAGCTGTTTTTACCTGCCCATCTAAACAAAGGAGGAACTTGGGGGGGATCCAATCTAAACCATGTTTGCAACTGGGACCGGCATCTAGAACGAGCCACCACATCGCTAATCTGTGCAAATATTATGACATCTAAAAATATCTGGAAGGTTAGAGAGGGATGAACTCAAAGCAACATAAATGGGAGTCAGGTCGCTGTACAGAAACCCAGAAATCTTACACGCAAAGCATAGGCACTCTTGACTAGAGTCTACAGCACAAGGGAACATCAAGGTTATATGCTCACAGCTTTCCTAGAAAAGCACCTGAGCCTTAATGAAGAGAGAAAGTGTGCTGCAGCAGTTAGAATACCAGATTAAACATGGAACAATTTACAACTGGCTCTATTCACACAACACATTTAGCTATAAGCCACGCTTTGCAGTGCTTAAAAACTCCATCACTGAATATTTTTAAAAAGAGTCTAGCCAGGCGTCCCCAAACTTGGCAAATTTAAGACTTCTGGACTTCAACTCCCAGAAGTTTGGAGAGCTCTGGTCTAGCCAGTCACTTATCTGAAATAGTATAGGTTCTCCTGCTTGAGCAGAAGGCTGGACTAGAAGACCTCCAAGGTCCCTTTCAGCTCATTCATTCATTCTAAAACAGTATAACTGTCTGTAAGGTAAGATCTTTTTTGAATTGAGTACAATTTCTATGATCTCATGGAGAAGTCCACACAATATCGTTAGCAAACAATACAGAATTTTCTGGGGTGTGGGAATTTTTTTGAGGAGTGGGGCTTGCCAGTCTACCTTCCATGGCAATTTCCCATCCATCTATAAGCCAAATCAAACTCCACTTAATTTTCTCAGTTATCTCAGTTATGGCAGTCTCCTACCATCATGTAGCTGGAAGCTTCACACAACACGCTAAGCTAATCCAATCCCATCAGTTCCTAGCTTGGTGGGACACATGAATCCTTACCCTGGTCTCTCTCAGGGGTTAGTTGTGAGGACAAAAAAGGGTGTGTCCAACTACTAGGCATACTCACTTGAATTTTTCTTTGGGAAAAGGCAAGCTATTAAATATGTTCACCACCTGTTCTGACCCAACCTGATTCCAAGACAGCAAACACAATACAAAGGCAGCAACTCCCACCTTTTAAGGTTTAATCCACAAATTCTTTTCTTCACAGATAAAAGGCTGCTTCCAACTAATTAGCTCTGACAAGGAAGAGCCTTGCCAAGTTGTTTGTCAAGGCTGCCAAAAAACCCAGAGATAAGAAATAGTTTACAATTGAAAACTTTAAGAGTTTTCAAATACTAACTATAATGTCCACGAGGCTGAGTTTCAGAGCGTCTTTGCCTTCTGCAAAGAACGCTTCTTCAAACCTGGCTTTTATCCTCTTGAGGGAGGGGCCATTACCTTGCAGCCTTACTCGAGTCGCCCGTGCTGCTGTAACTGCTCTTTCCTATGAGCAATCCTGCGTGCACATGCACTTGGCAGAGGCTCCTCGGGAACCTCCTCATCACTGCTGCCAGCCCCCACAATCTCTGAAGGCAGCAGTCCACTCCCTGATGGTCCTTGCCCCTCATCTGAGTCCTCACTCTCCTCCACCATCCGCACCTGCTACCGACTAACCACAACACCACCTTGAGTTATTTGTACAAATAATAAAGGCAGGAAACTGATACAGGATACAAGATAAATAAATATATGATTTGAGAAACATGAAATCATTTTAAAGTGAAAAAGAAAAAGAAGAAAAGAAGGAATAAGAGCTACATTTCAACACCATGCTTGTAATCCGTATATATAGGCCTGGGTGTCAGCGTTCCAGAAAACCTCCACTCCAACAAATAACTCCGAGACAAGACATCGTCTCAAAAGTTCTGTTTTATTTGGATAGTAAACTGGCACATCTGGGGAATCCCGAATCTGAAAGGTCTGGTTTCCCTGCAATAAGTAAAAAATTACAAATCCACCCCCTGCCACCCATCATCACATCACATGCCCTAATCACCATCCACCCCATCTTGAGATGTCCCCTCAACCAGGTGCAGAAATAACATGACCTTGACTTAGAAAAAGAATGCTATTATGTCTAACTACATACATTCCAAGAAATTCCCCCCTCCCATTTTCCCAGGCTCAAGAATGTGGCAGTGTGGAAGCGTCTGGTGCTCATACGGCTTCCAAAGCTGACACTGGGAATTTGAGAGTTCTGTGCAAGATCTTAGGTGTTCCTAGCACTGCACTCTTCTGGATGGAGAGCTCTGATATAGTTCCTGGGATCTGTTGGAACCACTCTCCCAGTTAGGAATCACAGCCCCAAGTGGTCTTACCACTACTGGGATCACTTTGGCCTTTACTTTTCACACCTTCTCTAGTTCCTCCTTCAGAGCCTGTTACTTTTTCAGCTTCTCCTATTCCTTCTTCCTTCTTCCTGTTCATGCTGTAATTTGGCACCGTTACACCTGTCACTTTTGCTGTCTTCTGGTCCTTCTCTACTACCACGATGTCTGGTTGGTTGGCCAGTATCTGTCTGTCCATCTGGAGCTGAAAGTCCCACAGGATCTTAGCTTTCTTTATTGTCCATGACTTTTTTGGGATCTCCCATCTGGATTTAGCAGGGTCTAGTTTCTATACCAAGGGTCTTCAAACTTGGCAAGTTTAAGACTTGTGGACTTCAACTCCCAGAATTCCTGAGCTAACATGACTGGAGGAGGAGTTCTGGGAGTTGAAGTCCACAAGTCTTAAAGCTGTCAAGTTTGAAGACCCCTTTCCTATACACTATGTCAACTTGCGAAGCTTTCCTGACCTGCTCCCGAGTCGCCATAAGCAGGAGGATGGGAAATTGTGCCTCACAGCTGCACCAAGGAAATCACACCTCAAGTCAAAACAAGACACACCCTAGCTGCCTGAAGTCAAGGCCATCTCCATGGAGACCAGCTTCAGTCAAGGGAAGTGACTTCTACAATCCACAAAATTGCTTCATTGTGGAATGTGACTGGTGACAGATCTTGGGGGGAGGGAGCAAGGTACAAACTGGGTGAAGTCAGATCTGGCTTCACTTAGTTCGTGCCAACATGGTGCTCCTAATAAACGAATGGATTTTTTCTTGCTAAATGGTTTGAGGCTCCTGATTTTATCTGGGCATTGGTTGAAACCCTGACACACTAGCTATTTGGTTGCGTGCTTCAATAACAGCTGGATAGCATAGTACTTACAGCATTGCCTTTGGTATGGGAGAATCAGTTTACAAATCCTGGCTGGGATCTACCTTAGTAGCAGGGGTCCTTGGGCAAGTATCCCCCAAAACTTCACCTGCCTACCTCAAAATACAACAGTGACATGAGCTTAGGAGTGTCATGACCCCTCAGACTTCACTCAGATTAACAAAGTCCACATCAAATGTAGACAACCTTGGACAACCTTGAACTACCAGTCAATGACTACTTCAGCTTCAACCGCAACAATACAAGAGCACACAACAGATACAAACTCAAGGTAAACTGCTCCAAACTTGATTGTATGACTTCAGCAACAGAGTGGTCAACACCTGGAATGCACTCCCTGACTCTGTTGTTACGTCCTCTAACCCCCCACTCCTTTAACCTTAAACTATCCACTATTGACCTCACCCCATTCCTAAGAGGTCTATAAGGGGCATGCACCATCGTGCCTAATGCCCCTGTCCTATTGTCCCCATTTATTTGTACCTATTTCCTGTATTCTTACTCATGTTTATACTTATACCTATTATCTTGTAAGCATTTGACAAATCAAATCAAATAAATTAAATAAATAAACCAGGACAATCTTTATCTGATACAGGTAAAGAACATTGCACGGAGAACCTTTGTTTGTGAGAAGGAAGATCTCAGCTAAATTCATACCTGAGAAAAAGGATAAAGAGAAAACAAAGATGCTTTGTGTTGACGCAGAACTCAATAGGCACAAGACAAGTCCTTGGTTTCCCTTTGTCCCAACCTCTCCTTTCAGGCAGCCATGGTGCAACTAGGTGGCTTCAAGCCAAAAAGACATGGAAAATGGACCTAACAAGGCACTTTCAAATATGGGCTTTCTGAACCTTGCTTTTTAAAACCAAAGCCCACAAAACAGAAAGCAAAGGAATTGTGAAGCCTAATAATACAGTAAGAATGTTTATTACCTGACAGAGTTTTTTTCAAAAGCGACCTGCTGAGCTCCTGAAACCATCTGGCCGTTTGGTCCAATTGCTCACCACTCACCTGTAATTGTTCCTTATACATTTCTTGTTAGCAGCCACGGTAAGCATCTTTTGAACTTCCTGAGCTAAGAGATTGGCATTGTCTTGTGGCTTCCCCCATTTATTTTTTTTTACAGGCAATCTGTTTCATTTTGGCTTGCTTGGAAGGGGGGAAAACTTCAGACGCCAGTTTTTAAAACCTCATAATGCAAGGTAGACAAGAGAAGCCAGGTACCTGAAGCTACATCCAACTTCCTGTTCACCCAGTCTGCTTAATAATGAACAAAGGCAATTCTAATGGCAGCTAGAGAGGGTTTACAGATCCAAGATAGCCTACTGAGCAGCTGCAAAATCTGTATTTAAAACTGCCAAGTCAGAGTCTTTCTTCCTCTCTGAAAGTCTAGGCAGATTTCCAGGACAAGAGAAGAGGGGTGGGGGGGAGAGCAAGATCTAATCTGTATTCATGGATTTTTCAGTGGTTATAAATTCTAGCTCCATTTGTGATTTTTAGTAAGACTTAATTTGCAGTTGAGATAAGCCCCAGAACTGTTTTCAGAACTATTATTCAGCTTATTAGTCACTTTTCTCTTTTAAAACCTTCTCAATGTTTTCCTTCTATACATTCTGGCTCTAGACAGCTGAGAGAAACGGACGCCCACCAAGATCTGGAAGGACCCACAGATCCTTCCAAGCAATACTCATACAAAGTGAGTATTGGCAGTCATCACATCTGTTTCCATACCTCCCTGTGCCTGATGTTCTCAAGATATGCCGAGACAACCCTTCCCCGGGGTTCTAGCAAGTCCACACCTGGAATACTGCAGCTAATTTTGCTCCCCATAATACTTAAAAGATGTTGAGACTTTGGGAAAAGTTCAGAGAAGAACAACGAAGATGATCAAAGGCCTGGAGACTAAAATGTATGAAGAACGGCTGCAGGTTTTGTGTCTGGCTAGTCTAAAGAAAAGAAGAATTAGGGGCGACATGATAGCAGTATTTCAGTATTTGAGGGGCTGCCACAAAGAAGAGAGGGTCAAATTATTCTCCAAAGCTCCAGAAGGCAGGACAAGAAACAATGGTTGGAAACTAATCAAGGAGAATAGCAACTTCCTAACAGTGAGGTCAATTAACCAGTGGAAAAGATTGCCTCCAGAAGTTGTGGATGCTCCATCACTGAAGGTTTTTAAGAAGAGACTGGACAGCCACTTGTCTGAAGTAGTTTAGGTTATCCTGCTTGAGCAGGGAGCTGGACTAGAAGGCCTTCAAGATCCATTCCAGCTCTATCCTATCCTATATTATACTATCCTATCCTTGCCAGATTCCCAGCTATTTTGCTGCCTGGAAACCCTGGCACTTTCAGTACCCTGGACAGCACCACGCTGGAGACGCCTGCTCTGTTCAGCTTCAGTTCACAGCAGAGCAATGCCCGTAATTCATAGACTTCTTCCAGCAGCACCTGAAGACTTTGCTTAAGCTAATAGGTATAATCAATCACCCAGGCCTGGAACAGGATGATCAGAGTTTCTGGTGCAACATACACCTAGTTGGAAGACAAAAGGAAAATTTCAAGGACAGGACTCTCCCTTAGTGGTGATAGTAACGGTGAATCTGAAGACAGTATAACAGAATAACAGATTTGGAAGGGACCTCGGGGGGGGGTCTTTTATTCCAACCCCCTGTCAAGCAGGAGACCCTATACCAGTGATGGCAAACCTTTTTCTTGTGGTGTGCCGAAAGCGTGCGCATGCCAGCATCCACAATGCAATGTGCCCTGCCCCCCTGCGCATGCACGTGAAACACCCCCATCCCGCCCCATACCTGCATTGTGCATGTGTGCACCTCCCAGCTGATTTTCGGCCCATTTGAGGCAGTTTTTGCCCTCCTGGAGGCTCTAGGGAAGCTCCTGCAGCCTCAGGAGGCTGAAAAATGGGCCCATTTCAGCAGTTTTGGTATTTCCGGAAGGCCCATTTTTTGGCCTCCAAAGGATGCAGAGGCTTCCTTCCAGCTCTGGGAGGACAAAAACTGACTCAAATGGGCTGAAAATCAGGCGCGCACATGCGCAGTGCAGGTACATTTGGCTGGGGCTCATGTGCTCGCACAAATGGCTCTATTTGCCATCACGGCCCTATACCACCTCACACAAACGGTTGTCCAATCTCTCCTTAAAAACCTTTGCCGTTGCAGCACTCACAACTATCTACTGAGATCGCCTGGTCCTTGGGAACAAGGCTGGAGCTCTCCAAAGTAATGAGAGCGCATGGAGAGACAGATGAATTCAACAGGCACTCTTTTATCTCCTTTATCAGCAAATGTGTGCAAGAATGCCGCACTCCGTCTGAGAGAAGAGCTCTTCTTTTCAATCACAATAGTGAACATCGTTTCGCTTTAATCAAACTGAATGGAGACGGCAGAAAAATGCACACGGCTTTTTTCTGCTCAGCGCTAGCTTCATAGAGCGAAAATCTAGATTTTGATCACAGAGACAGAGAGAGACACTGACAAAGAAGGATGGATAAAGAAGAAGAGAAGAGCACAGGGAGGCAATTATAGGTAGTCCTCGACCTACAACAGTTCATTTAGTGACAATTACAATGGCACTGAAAAAGGTGACGTATGACCGTTTTTTGCAATGATGACCAAACAGCACCCCAACAGTCACGTGAATCAGATAGGTTAACTTTAGAAATAAAAGACAAAGGAAAGTCTAAATATTATAAAACGTGGGATAAATTTTATCAATGGTTATATAGCAGAAGACCTCTGTGATCATATTAAGAGCAACTGCATTCTCTTCGCTGATGATGTAAAGCTATTCAACACCACAGGTAATTCTGCTACCCTTCAAAAAGACCTCGACTATGTATCAGAATGGTCAAACAAATGGCAACTTCAAATCTCAACAAATAAATGCTCTGTCTTACATATTGGCAAAAAAAATCAGAAAATAAAATACAAGCTGAATAGTCAAGACCTGGTTGATGATCTAAACTCTGTCAAGGACCTTGGAATACTCATCTCTAATGATCTAAGTGCTAGAGCCCACTGTAACTACATAGCCAAAAAGGCATTAAGAGTTGTTAACCTAATCCTACGTAGCTTTTTCTCTGGTAATATCACACTACTAACTAGGGCATACAAAACATTTGCTAGACCAATACTCGAATACAGCTCATCAGTCTGGAACCCACATCACGTATCTGATATTAACACAGCTGAGGTCAAAATATTAGTAGTTGTGATTAAATTAATTAGTAATTAATATATTAAATAAGGAGATTATAAATGATGAAGTAAAATGTACATATGTATAACAAGGCTAAGTTGGATGTATTGTGTTGTATTCTCATAATTAAAATTTTTAAAAAAAATTAAAAAAATTCAGACCTTTGGATTCCTATTTGTGATGGTCGCAGTGTCCCAGGATCATATGATCTCCTTATGTGACCATCTGACCAGCAAATTCAATAGGGAAGCCAGATTCACTTAACAACCATGTGACATTTAACAACTGCAGCAATTCACTTAACAACGGTGGCAAGAAAGATCGTAAAACGGGGGCACTTAGCAACAGAAAATTTGGGCTCAATTGTGGCTGTAATTTGAAGACCACCTGTGCATTCACAGTCCCTCTTCTATTGTCCAGCAGTGCCAGGAACTGAAGGTGAAAACTCCATGGAAGTGCCTACACTTCCCGCAAGCTCATGGACACAGAGAGTTGGTGGGCTGCCTTAAAAGCTACTCAATGCAAGAAGCCTTGTGAACAAAATACCTGAATTCCTCCTCTTACTAAATACGGCTAAATTCGACATAATTTTTGTCTGTGAAACATGGCTCAATGCATCTCTCCCTGACTCCATTACCACAGTAAGAGACTATCATGTTTACCGATCAGATCATGAAATCCGTAGAGGAGGTGGTGTTGCTATCTTCTATAAAAAGTCCTTACATCTAAAAAACATCCAAGTCACCCAGGAGCTTGCTCTTCCTGAGACCATTGTCTGTGAACTGTCCTTAACTATCACATTTCGATTCTTACTATGTTACAGGGCCCCTGATTATGACATAGAACATGTAAACAAGTTAAATTCACTACTAACATGGGCATCATCCTGCTCACATGCTTTTATCTTTCTTGGTGACTTCAATCTACCTCATATTAACTGGACCCTAAACGAATGTAATACTGAACCCATACATGCAACCTTCTACAATGTAACAAATCTGGGACTGGAACAACTAGTAACCAACAATACTAGACTTAACAACTGCCTCGATCTCATCTTCTGCAATAGTTTGAACTCAATTTACAGAATACAAATTAAAGAACCCTTTTCCAAAGCGACCACAACATGATTGACTTTTGTCTCAACATACGTCTGCACGAAAATCATCACAACAATGTGATCCCCAATTATAACTTCAAAAAAGGCAACTATGATCTTATAGACAACGATCTCTCATCCCTTGATTGGCACGCTGCCAACTTCAAAAGCTGATACAAAAATTTATGCCACCAGATAAAGACTGAATGCACCAATTATCACATTAAACAAGAGGAAAACCTTCTACACACCAATTCCACCTGCGCTTTCTACAATTTTGCAAACAACAAACTAAAAGACTCGAGGTTCATCCCACCCCTAAAAGGACCTAATGGTAAAGACTGCAATGACAACACCATTAAAGCCAACCTCTTTAACACATTCTTTGGCTCAGTATTTGTAAACAGCAATGGATCATGCCCAGTATTTCCTAGTTGAACCACAGAGAACTACAATGATCTAATACATATCGATTTTGCAGAAGACAATGTTGAAAAAGCACTACTCAATCTAAAACCATCTCTATCTACTGGACCGGATGGAATATGTGCCTACTTCTTAAAAAAGCTATCCACTGCCATAGCCGAACCTCTAAGCAAAATCTTTGAAAAATCTTTCAGGACCAGCTCCTTGCCAAACCTATGGTCACAAGCTACGGTCATTCCCATCTTCAAAAAAGGAGACCCCAGTCTAGTTGAAAATTACAGACCAATCTCTTTATGCTGCGTCACCTGTAAAGTCATGGAATCAATTATTAACCAATCCATTATCCTCCACTTAGAGACAAACAACCTACTCTCTAACAAACAATATGGTTTCAGAAAAAAACTATCCTGTAATCTGCAACTCTTACACTGCAAAAACATATGAACTGCCTATCGTCCCTGTCCTATTGTTTCTTTTATTTTTCTTATGTGTATTCATTTCATGTATTCACAACTGTGTTTCTCCTTATACTTATTATCTTGTAAGCAATTGAGAAAATAAATAAATAAATAAACAGAACCTTTCGTGGTGAGATGGGCACTCCTAACCTGGCGCCACCTGCTGGAAGGGGGACAAAGGTTGTTCAAAGTCTGGACCAACCATAAAAATCTGGAGATCCTTAGCACCCCACGAAAACTATTGCCCAAACAAGTCCGCTGGGCTCAATATTTCAACCGGTTCAACTTCGTGCTAAAGCACATCCCAGGAGGGAGGAACTTTCTGGCTGATGCTCTCTCCCGTATGCCCCAGTACAAATGTGAATGGGAGGAGATAGTAGATGCCATTATCCCCCCCTACGCAAATAGCTGCCCAAGTCACCACCAGACGACAATGCCACTACCAGTAAGACCAACCCACAAGTGACCTAGCCATGAAACTCAAAAATGAACTACTAGCAGACCCCTGGCTCCAGGACAATCAATACATCTTGACAAAAAGAGATGACCTAGCATGGAAGGGGATGAAACCAGGGATGGGATGCTAGTTCTGCCCAGCTCTATAGAACCGGTAGCTCTGAAGAACAGCAGACACTGAACCGGTTCTGTGTTTGCTGCTGTTTGGCCCACCCGCCCACCCGGGCTCTTACCTGTCCTTTATTTCCTGCTTTTTCAACCTCAGCTGCTTTGTGCGGCACAGCTGAGGTTGAAAAAGCAGGAAAAAAGTGGCTTTTCAAATGCTGTGTACCCGAGCGCAGCGCTTTTCAGCTGTCCGGGTGGCACAGCTTAAGGTTTTGTTACACACACACACAGCGCACGTCAGCACGCAAAACATAGTCACCGAACCGGTAGTAACACCGGTTGAATCCCACCCCTGGATGAAACTCTATGTACCAGAATCCCTATGCACACTAGTCCTCCAGAGGGGCCACAACGCCAAACCAGCAGGCCACTTCAGGTTCTTAAAGACTTTACACTTAGCACCAAGGCAATTCCAGAGGGAGAAAGTGACCCAGAGTCAAAGGTGAATGCCAGTGACATAGTCCTCTAGTTATGATCACAATTGAGCCCAAAACTTACGTTGCTAAGGGAAACATTTGTTAATTGGGTTTGCCCCATTTTACGACCTTTCTTGCCACAGTTAAGTGAATCACCGCAGTTGTTAAGTTAGTAACATGGTTGTTGAGTGAACATAGATTCCCCATTGACTTTGCTTGTTCAGAAGGTTGCAAAAGTGGACCATAGGACTCTGGGATACTGCAACCATCATAAGTATGAACCAGGTGCCAACAAGCACCTGCATTTTGATCACATGACTATGGGAATGTTGCAATGATCGTAAGTGTGAAAAACAGTCATATATCCCTTTTTTCAGTGTTGTTGAAACTTTCAATTGTCACTAAATGAACTGTTGTTAGTCCAGGACTATTGAACGACATCACCCAAACTGTTTAAAGCAGGGGTGTCAAACACTGGCCAGTGGGCTGCATCCAGCTGTCAATGTGGTTGTATCTGGCCCGTGGGGCCATCCTGGAAAATGTAAGGGGCCAGCCGGTTTCGCTTTGATCCAGTCTACCCAGTGCAAAGAAGAAAGATTGGGCCACTGAATTGGCTAAATGGCAAAAATTTGGACCACAAATAAGAAAATAACTTTGGCTACGGCTTATAAAGAAAATCTTTATAAGATGTTTTACAGGTGGCATCTTTAGAAAGCAAGGCTTTCTAAAATGTTTAAAAATACATCTCCAAATTGTTGGAAGTGTAAAGATGTACCAAGCACATTTTTTCACATGTGGTGGACTTGCAATGTTGCAAAAAAATATTGAAGACTGATTCAAACATGGATAGAACAAATGGTAGGAGAATGTATTCCATTTAAATTGGAATTTTTTCTTCTTGGAATAATATCAGAAAAAATTAAGAAGGAAACAATATATCTAATAGTACATATATTGATGGTGGCTAGAATATTATATGTACAATATTGGAAAAATGAAATTATACCTCCAGAAACAGAAATAATAATAAAAAAATTATGGCATGTGCAGAATCTGATAGGTTAAATAGAAGACAAAGGAGAGTCTAAATATTATAAAACATGGAATAAATTTTATAAATGGTTATATAATAGAAGACAATGTCAATATAATAGTAGTTATGATTAGATTAATTAGTAATTAATATTTTAATAAGGAGATTATAAATGAAGTAAAATGTATTTATGTGTAATAAGGATAAGTTGGATGTATTGTGTTGTATTCACATAATTAAAATTTAAAATAAATTAAAAAGAAAAAAGAAGGAAAGATTGGGCCAGCATGGCTTCAGCCTGGTCTACCCAGTGTGAAGAGGAAACATGCCATCCGTTTGGGGAGTAGCATCAAGTTGGCCACACCCAGTAAGTGGTGTCAAGCTGTCCACACCCACCCAATTGGCCACACCCACCCAGTTGGTCATGCCCCCCGAGGGTTCCCCAGGTCAACCACAACCCTGAATTGACACCCCTGATTTAAAGATATCAAATATCTTTCTCCCATTTCACATAATGCCCGCAATCAGCTTTCACAAATTATGCTCTTTCAACCTGGCTGTTGTATCTCCAATATCCAGGATCCTCAACCAACCACTGTTGCAATGGAATTATGGGAGGTGTACTTCAACTATCGCTGCCAGAAAGTTGTCCTACATCCTCACTAACAAGGGCAACAGCTATAACTATAATGAGTTCTCAAATGGTGCTACCTGATATTAGCCTTGACTGACCTTATTTGGCTTCATAAGCTAGATAGGATCAAGGTTGGAAAAATTTTCAAATGGAAGATATCCAAGGAATCTAGAATTCTAGGCTACGTTGGGAAGAAAAATACTACAGAAGACCATAGCAATATGATTTCATGCTGTTGTTGAGAAAATGGCATGCCTATTTTCTTGAAGTCTGTAGAAATTAAACTCAATTTGAAGGAGATGTTGCCATTTCAGCATTTGACTAATTGAACCTCTACGGTAAATAGTCACCTGAATATTCTTAATATCCGTACAGAAGGATTCTCACCCCATTCTTGTTGAAAGACTTGATGAAGATCTGGTTAATATTTACTCCAAAATTGACACTGAGCCCAGTCTGAATGATGGCTTCCGCCATCCAAGAGGCAAAATCCACCACTTTTCCCCACACTAGTGTGAAAGGAGTTTGCCTTGACCATTAGAGATCTCCTTTCTCATCTCTTAGCATGAATAACACTTTAAGAAGAAAGGATTAAAAATAATCTTGTGCACACTAAACATGTCAGGTGGCCTGGCTTAGAAATGCTGCTTGGAGCTGTCATGTCCTTTCTGGGAGTCTGATTCTGAGGAGGAGATTGAGCAGCTGACAGGGAGTGGGAGTGTGGCTCTGGTGGCTGTGGAAGAAATGTGGGAAGGGCACAGTCCGGATGGGCATTCAGAGGAGGACCCAGGGCCATTCCTTCTTCATCCTAGGGCATGCAGGGAGGAACGGAGAAGGGAGCAGCATGGCTTACGGGAGAGAAAAGGCCCTGATCCCTTTCATTAGTTGCAGCTGGGAGAACAGGATATAAATGGGGTGCTTGCACACAGCTCCTTGCTGGAAGCAAAGCGTGCATTATCTTTGTTGAGGTTAATCTGGGTTTTGGCATCCTTCCAACTGTGGTTGCTACGTTATCTTGTGGAAGTCTGCAATCTATCATCCTGACCTACCGTGTTAATTACTTCAGTGTGGTTTGTGTTGGGTTTTTTAAATTTCTAATTATCTTTATTTTGGGTTCGGACTGCATTTACTCCCTTCATAGACTGTTCTCGGAAGAGTTTGATATCCAGCCAAGGATAATTGGACATTGGGGCCCAAGTGGAGGCATTAAAGGGAATTTATTCTACTTTTGTGACTTCGTTATTTTTGTGTCATGCCCCGAGTCATCAGAGGAGCTCTTTCCTCATAACTGAAGGGAAATATGGAACATTAGTCAAAATTTCTTTTGCTTGGTTTGCTGTATTTATATTCTGCTTTACCTTAGGAATCCCAGGAGACATCCATAGCCCTCCTTCTGCCATCTTTTCCCCCAAAATAACCACATTGTAGGATAGGATGGGCTGAGAGAGAAAAAGAGGCAGACCCAAAGTCGCAGTATGAGCTTCCATAACTAAGGGGAGTCCTGAAACTTTCTTTAAGATGGCTTTTAACAATTCACCAATTTGTTCCAAACAAAAGATTGCAGTTGTAAGCATTTACAAAGAATTGGCAGCCTATTTACCTCTATTTCTGAAATTTCCTTAGAGATTTAGCCTCAAGTCTCATGGCACCTCTGTCAATACATCTGACAGAAATTCTATCGTCTTAAGAAATGTCTGTGGAGATTCTCAATCATCCAGGTCATGGTTGCCCCAAAGGTAGTTTATCTCGAAAGGCAACTGAACTTTCAGAGTGTTTTCTTTGAAAACATTTCGCTTCTCATCCAAGAAGCTTCTTCAGTTCTGAAGAACAGTCACAAGTCAGTTCTGAAGAAGCTTCTTGGATGAAAAGCGAAACGTTTTCAAGAAAATATCAAGAAAATCCAGTTGCCTTTTGGAAAAGCATCTCTGGGACGTCTTTAAGAAATGGTTGAAGTCCAACCAGAACCCCCACACACAGATGAACACAGATGCCCATTTTTAAGATTGGCAGATGCCTCTTCATATTTTTTTTCTCAAATTCTTCAGGATGGACACCAAAGTGCCCAAACTTTGGTCTTCAGGAAACCAGGAATGGATGTACATGCAGATTATATTTCAGCCTCAGCTTTGTTGTGGTTATAGGTTTTAAAAATGTATAAAATTAGAGATTTTCCTTCACTTGGGGGCAGAAGCTCATTTGATAAAGGGAACACAGGATGGCTGCACAAAGGACGGAGTAAAAAAAAAGAAATTTGTCACTCTGCATAAATGTAACTCTTTGGGATCCAACACGATGGGCCTAGTTTAGTAGAAGTTAGTGTCCACCCTGACAGAAGCCATTTTGTAGCTTCGTGTTGCCACACTGGAGCTGGGGGATAGGGAGGGGGGAATAGAGATAGCTGGGGGTTTTGTAGCCAAAACAAAATACTTTCTCCTGAGAACCAAGGACATTCACACACCTGGTTGAAGAGGAGGAGTGACGTTACCAGGCAACCGGGCGGCAACCTGATTGGACCATGTGACTGAGTGTTTTGGGAAAGGGAAAAACGTTTACTTTCAATTAGGTGAAAACTGCGGGAACCTTCAGAGTCGGTTTTCACCAGATCTGTGCCAATATGATATAACCAATAAAGCTCTTCTTTGAGGAATCTACCTGCCTTGGAGTTTTGCTTGCTATGGGATTACTACTTGGAATCCTGACAGCTAAGTGATTTCCAAGGATCTTTTTGAAAAGACAAGCAATTGCTTCTTAAAGAAGCTTCATCAGGGGTGGGCTTCAAAAAATGTAGCAACGGGTTCTCTGCCCAGTTGCTGGGTGGGTGTGGCCATGATGGCCGTGGCCTAGTCAGCCTCCCGCACCATGGTGTGGGGGGCGTTTTTGCCCTCCCTGGGCTCCGGAGCCTTTCCTCGACCTCCGGGAGGGTGAAAACAGCCTCCCTGGGCTCCGGAGGCTCTCCTGAAGCCGGAAATGGGCCCATTTCCAGCCTTCTCGAACTTCTGGGAGGCCCATTTTTCTCCTTCCCTGAGCCTCCGTGCATGCCCTGCACTTACCTGCATCCAAAACAGGCCTCGTGGGGACTCCTGTGAGGGGTGGGGTGGGCAGGGCCAGCCAGGAGTGGGATTGGGGGGTTCTCCAAACTGCACAGAATCTTAGCTAGGGGCTCTCCCAAACCCCTGCGAACCCCCAGCAGCCCAGCCCTGAGCTTCATACTCCTTCAAACACATTCCAAGTTGGGGCAATTCAAGACAAAATGGACCGCAACGCCCACAACGAAGCCCAGGGCTTCCAATTCTGGACCACTCCAGATCTCAAGAAGGAGAAACCATTTGGCAAGACCATCTAACGGTCAGAAACAGCAAAGCGATGTCACTGGCCTCATGCAATTACCTTTTAATTTTAAAACACTCTTTTGCAAGATACTGCTTTTTATGGTCTAGTTAATTATCACACTTACGGGAATGAATTTAATGTGTAGTAAAATGACTTTATTATCAGCTGGGTTTTTTTCCCAGAGAGTAGGAAAATGAGAGAGAGAGGGGAGGGCGGGCAGGCATGGGAACAAGAGGTAAAGTAATTAAGGCAAAAACACACAGTTTTCCCCTTTTTAGGAAGATGTTAATGAGCAAATAACTTACAAATCAGGATTTTTTTAAAAAAAATAAACCCAACAGAAACATGATTTTGGTGCATAACACCTTCTTGTTCTGATCTACAGGGGCATCCATTAGTTTCCAAAAGAGTCAAGATAGTGGGTGTGATCATGGCATTGAAGCCCCCCTCTCTCTTAATAGGCATTCCTCGTGCAGGTAAGTCCTCACCTTTATGACCAATTAATGATGGTTCAAAATATGATGCCTCTGAGAAAGGTGGCCGTTGGAGAACTGTGAGGCAGACCCCCGCCCATTTTTTGAATGTGCCTGTGTCATGCGTGCAATGCTTCATCCACTGCTATGCCTATTTTGACACACACCTACGGGCTGCTTCTGATGAGGGGAATGTCCACTTCTCCCTTTTTCCCAAGCTAGATAGCCTGTTATTTCAAGGTGCTAGTAACAACTTATAAAGCCCTAAGTGGCTTGGGTCCAGGGTACTTGCGGGAACGCCTCCTGCCAGCATCACTTTCCGATCGCCCTGTTCGCTCCCACAGGAGGGGCCTCCTTGGGATACCGTCGGTCAAGCATTGTTGGCTGGCAGTCCCCAGGGCTAGGGCCTTTTCTGTGGGAGCGCCCACCCTTTGGAACCAGCTCCCCGTGGATCTCTGTTTGGCCCCTGATCTCCGCTCCTTCTGCCGGGACCTGAAGACCTGGTTGTTTCAACAGGCCAGCCTGGAATGACCTGGGGGGGGGGTGTAACTGTTTTAGTTTTTAAGGTTTTAATGTTTTATTGTTTATTCCGACTTGTTAGGTTTAATTTGTTTTTATGTAAATTCTGTGCTGTTTTAATGTTAGCAGCCCTGAGTCCTTAGGGAAGGCTGTAGGAATAAATAATAATAATAATAATAATAATAATAATAATAATAATAATAATAATATTATTATTATTACTGGAGTGAAGATGTTAAGCTGAGACTTTGTTATGATGAGGACCTCCTCCGTCTCACCCCAGAGGCATGGGGGTAATGGAAGGTATAATAGCTGGTCAAATTTTCCTCCTCAACTTCTGTGGTGAAAGGGAACAACTCAGAATGTTTCCTTCCTTCCTTCCTTTTCTTTCCTTTTTTCCTTCCTTCCGTCCTTCCTTTCATTTCTTTCTCTTTTCTCTTTCTTTCTTTCTCTTTGGTTCTTTCCTTCTTTCTTTCTTTCCTTTTTTCTTTTCTTTTTCTTTCACATTCCTCCTCCCTCCCTTCTTTCATTTCTTTCTTTCTTTTTTCTCTTTCCTTTTCTTTCTTTCTTTCTCTTTCCTTTCTTTTCTTCTTCTTTCACCTCCCTCCCTTCTTTCATTTCTTTTTCTTTTTCTCTCTTTCCTTTCTTTTCTTTCACCTTCCTCCTTCCTTCCTCTCTACCTCCCTTCTTTCATGTCTTTCTTTTCTCTCTCTCTTTTCTTTCTCTTTCTTTTCTTTTCTCCTCCTCCTCCTCCCTCTCTGCATTCTATGTTCCCTCCAACTTCCATGCCGCTCCAAGAGCCCACCATCAGAGCCCATGGCTTCCACCCATCCACTTTGGTCATTTCCCACCCACCGCTTTGTCCTGTCAATGACAAGCCCTCTTGAATTGGGATCTCCAAGGCCCTGTGTGCCTCCTTCCATCGTTTCAAAACTACAGAGAGAATGAATGAAAAAGGACAGAGAGGTTCTACAGAATATGAAGTCTGAAGGAGGGAAAAAAGGAAACAACAGTTGCAAGGCAGGACGGCAAAAGGAGAGGATCAGAAGGCCCAAAGGAAGAAGTGAAACTTCTTTGTTCATTGCAGCAGCAAAATCTTTGCCTTCTGACTACAACTGAGCCCAAAATTTATGTTGCTAAGGGGAAAGAGGTTGAGTAAATTTTGCCCCATCTTATGACCTTTTCTGCCACAGTTGGTAAGCAAATCACTGCAAGTGGTTAAGTTAGTAACATGGTTGTTAATTGAATGTGGCTTCCCTATTGACTTGGCTTGTCAGAAGGTTGGCAGAGGGGATCATGTGATCTCAGGACACTGCGACCATCATAAATTTGACGTCAGAGTTCCAAGTAACAAACTCCAACCCAAAAGACTTGTCGTGCCCCTGTCAGAGTCTGACTCCGAGGAGGAAGACGAACAGCTGACAGGGAGTGGGAGTGTGGCTCCGTTGGCTGTGGAGGAAACTGGGGAAGGGCAAAGTCCGGCTGGGCAGAGCAGGGAAGAAGTAGAACAAGGGAGAGGGAGTTCAGAGGAAGACCCAGACCCACCTCCTCTTCATCCTAGGGCACGCAGGGAGGAGTGGAGAAGGGAGCAATGCGGGTTGCATGGCTTATGGGGGAGGAAAGGGCCCTGATCTCCTTCATTAGTCACACCTGGGAAGAGAGTTTAAAAGAACTGAAGGCTGACTGCGGCAGCTGCTGGGGCAAACATTAATTTATCTTGTGTTGACTTTGCTTATCTGTGTTCCTGGCATCCTCCCAACCGTGTTGAATTACTGCCGTTCCTTCACGTCTGGAATTCTTGCTCTTGCCCTGTGGGACTAATTATCTCATTTTGCCTTGATTGGACTTATATATATATATTTTATAATAAATTTTATTAAGTTTTGAAATTTTAAAATCATAAAATAAAAACTTTATACATTGTAATCAACATCAAGACATCTTTTGTATCTCTTTGCATTCTTCAGTATATATATTTACTTATTCCTTTACCATTACATCTTACTCTTGCTATAAATCAATATCTTTTATCCTTACACATCAATCTTCCTCATGGTATATTTACATATTTACATATTCCCTCATTCTTTTCCTAATTGCCATTTTATTTTCCTTTTATTTCTAAACCACTCATACCAGGCATACCAGGCCCTGCAGTAAATTGATCCTTGATTGGACTTATAGTTACAGTTTTTGTTGACCACTTTTTGGACTTAATGGTCTGCAGCCAAAGGCTGTTCCTGGGAGAGTTTTTCTCCAGCCAGAAGGTAACCTGGACATTGGGGGGAAAGTTGGAGCAAATAAAGGGACTCTTATTGATTATCTGACTGTGTTGCCTTTGTGAGATGCCTCTTTGGGTCATCACAAGTCTTCAAGGCGGACATTTTCTCAACACTCCAGTTTATTAGAATTGTCCTATTGGCACATCTGGGAAAACCCAAATCTGAGAGTGCCGGGGTTTCCCTCAGTAACTGAAAGCCAAAACCCCATCCCCTGCATCCAGCAATCCATCACAGGGTCCAAATCACCACCCATCCCAACTGGAGACATTCTTTTAACCATTCCTTTTCTAGGTGCAGGATGACATGTCCTTGACTGAGAGGAAGAACAGAAATAACAGAGTTGGAAGGGACCTTGGAGGTCATCTAGTCCACCACCCCACCTTGCTCAAGCAGGAGAGTCTATTCCAAATGTTAGCCCTCTACCTGGGATCGAACTCACAGCCTCCTGATTGTGAGGCGACAGAGCCACCTCTAGGCCACCGCTTGTTGTTATGACTAACTACCTCCACTTTATGAGATTTCCTCCCCTCCCAATTTCCCAAGCTCTAGAATGTGGCAGCGTGGCAGTTTCTAAGGCTAATAGGGCTTCAAAAGCTGATGTAGGAGTCGGTTGCCAAGTGTCTGAATTTTGATCACATGACCGAGGGGTGCTGCAGTAGTCGTAGGTTTGAAAAACAGTCGTAACTTTTTTCAGTGTCGTTGTAACTTTGAACAGTCCCTAAATGAACTATTGTAAGACCAATGCTACCTGTGTACCCACCAGCTTCCCCAAAGTTTGGGACCTCAGGAATGTATCTCCTGAACCTGAGAAATGGAAAGAAGAGCTGAGGTGGCTGATATATGTTGTGGGTTGGACTAGATGACCTCTGAAAGGTCCCTTCCAACTCTGTTAAATCTGTTATCTGAGTGTAACGTGTCCCAGACTGTCTGATTTTTCTACTCTGTGTGTGTGTCTGTGTCTGTGTGCACATATATCTATATCTAAAATCTATATAAGTCTATATATCTCTGTCTCTCTATCTCTGTCTCTGTCTCTCTCTATCTATCTACACTAATCAAGGAGAGAAGCAACTTAGAACTAAGAAGAAATTTTCTGACAGTGAGACCAATTAATCAGTGGAACAACTTACCTCCAGAAGTTGTGAATGCTCCAACACTGGAAGTTTTTAAAGAAGAGATTGGCCATTTGTCTGAAGTGGTGTAGGGTTTCCTGCCTAAGCAGGGGGTTGGACTAGAAGACCTCCAAGGTCCCTTCCAACTCTGTTATTCTATTCTATTCTATGATGGCAGAGAAGTCATCTTCAGAACAAGATGAAGGAGTCTGAAGATGAAGAAGGGAACACTGAAGAGTATTCTTGAAAGAGGACATCCTCAGTGATTGAGGATTTTCTCGGGACCCAGAGAAAATTCTATTCTATTCTATTTATTTTGAGTTTAATGCTGAACATCCTACAGTTAATTTTCCCAAAAAAAAATAATGAAGGGGAAATGAACATGATTATATCATCACCATCATTTATTTATTTAATCTACATCTAACAACCAGCTCTGGGAGGCTTCCAATCCAAAGTTCAAACAACACACAAAGCCACATCAAAACCACAGGTAGTGTAGTGTTGATGTGCAGCCCTAGAGGTGGCATTTAACACCCCCCCCGCAAAACCAAAATAGGACCAGACCATAATTATCCCACCTGCAGACTAGAACCGATGATGCTACTGTGATGACCCGGGACAAGCCACGAAGGCCACACAGCCAGCTGAGAGTTCAAACTCCCTTTTAATGCTCCAAGGTAAAGGTAAAGATAAGATATGTGCTAGTTGTTTCTGGCTCCAGCTGGCGGTGCTCACCTCCGTTACAAAGCCAAAGAGCCAGCGCTTTCCAAAGACATCTCCATGGTCATGTGACAGGCATGACTAAACACCGAAAGCGCACGGAACGTTGTTCCCTTCCCACCAAAGGGGTCCCTATTTTTCTACTTGCATTTTTACACGCTTTCGAACTGCTAGATTGGCAGAAGCTGGGACAAGGAATGGGAGCTCACTCCATGATGCGGCGCTGGGGATTCGAACCGCCGAACTGCCGACCTTTCTGATCGACAAGCTTGGCGTCTTAACCACTGAGCCACTGCATCCCTATTTTAATGCTCCAAATTTCCCCCCCACAAACTCCTACGTTCTTGGCAAGTCCCAGAGGAAAAGACGCACACCCTCTGGCTGCGCCCAATCCAGCAAAACAAGGGAACAGGGGAATGAGTCCATGAAACAAGGAACAAACAACGAATCCACAAAGTCAGGGAGAAGCAAGCAATCCTGCAAACTCCAAATGTCTGTACCAGCACACAAAAATCTACCAATTCAGCATTTGTTCCCAACAAACGCCCCTCCCCACAATGTCTCTTTAAAGCTCAGCCGCCAGGTGTGCCTTGTGAAGAGGGGCGGGGCACTCTCCTCCTGAGTACTCTGTTCTTGCCTTCTCTCCACTCTCCGTGCTCTCGGATCAGGAGGGGGTGGTCCTTGTTCATCACCTGAGCTCCGTTGCTCCTCGTTTCCACTGCTTGCCCTCTCTCGGTCATCCTGGCCCCGGTCCTCCCTGCTAACAAGCCTTCCCAATTTTGAGGGGCCTTGGGCTGCCTCAGCCTGCTCCTCCCCACATTCCTCCGAAGCCAACAAAGCTGCCCCATGATCTCCATCGGCTCCATTTCTGGCTCATCCTCCTCTGCAGATTCAGGCTCTGATGGGGGGCACGAGAGTGACCTAGTTTGGGTAATGAAATGTCTGCAAGAAAACAACCCAGATCAAGGGAGCAGCAAGGACCCCTCATGTCAACCCTGAGCTACAAATATTCTCCTTTGTTAAACTACAGGTAGTCTTCGATTTACAATAGTTCATTTAGTGACCATTCAAAATTACAACAGCCCTGAAAAAAAAAAGATTTATGACCCCTTTTCACTCTTATGCCCGTTGCAGCATCTCTGTGGTCATGTGATCCAAACTGAGAGGCTTGGCAACTGACCCATATTTACGACGGTTGCAATGTGATCCCCTTTTGTGACCTTCCAATAAACAAAGCCAATTCACTCAACCCCTGCAATGGTTCACTTAGCAACTCTGGCAAGAAAAGTCGTAAAATGGGGTGAAATCCCCTTAAGAAATGTCTCGGTTAGCAACACACATTTGGGCTCGAAAATTGAGGCCTGCCTGTGTTTAATCTACATTTTATAACCAGTTCTGGCCAGCTCTCAACCAAAAGTCCAAACAACATACAAAACCATGTCCAAACTGTAAAACTAAGCACATTAAAACATTAAAAGCAATTAAAATCTGGAAGATTATCTTCATTGAGAGATTTATTTTTTAAATTCAGACCCCATATTTGCATCTCTATTGACTTTGGACATCGGTTTTCTTTCCAGTGGCTAACTTTGTGAACAAATCAATCTCTAGAATTCCTGGGAGACAGTCTCTGGTTAAGTTTTATTTCGAAAATCAATGGGATGGGCTGATGATATTTCAAAATGGGCAGCCTTGCAAATGAAAACCTCTTTATCGATTGTTTAGAACGTCTCCACTTCCCTCGGAATGCATATTTGCCAGCATATTCGAGGGAGCCAGGTGCTCAAAATAGGGGTAAATAAGGTTTTATTTGCTTAACAAGGGGAAAGGGCCAGTGAGCTGCAAAGCAGCATGGCTTTTTATTTATGTATTTGTCGCATGTCGGTGCCGCCCTTCTCTTTTCGTATTCTCTTCTCCTCCTCAATTATCCGAGACTTCTCAAAATGTGGGGCCCAGTCGTGTTTTTGCAGGATGTTCTATTTGTATCGTTAGGAATAAATGTCAAGAATATTCTCCCTATTTGTTACACATTTATCAAAGGGTAAAGAACGTTCATTAAAATATCCATGTAATAAAGCCGAAGAGATGCAGAGGAATCTAGCTGCAGAAAAGAACCAAAGAGGTCGTTCTTTGGAACGGTTAAATCATAGAATCCTAAGGCTGGGAGGGACCTTAGAAATGTTCTAGTCCAATCCCTAATCCTATAATGTTCAGGACAAATGGCTGTCCAATCTCCTCTTAAAAACCTCCAGGAATGGAACACCCACAACTTCTGAAGGCAAGCCCTTCCACTGCCTTAATTGTTCTCACTGACAGGAATTTTTTTTCTTAATTCTAGATTGGATCTATCTTTAACAAGCTTCCATCTATTGCTTCCTGTCCCGCTCTCAGGTGTCTCAAAGGTGCTTTTTCAAAAGGCAACTGTTTTTTCCAATAGCAGGAGGAGGAGGAGGAGGAGGAGGAGGGAGGAGGAGGAGGAGTGTTCTGACCAAGGCTTCCTGAGACCGTAATTAAGCACACGCTTAGCCCAAACAACTCTTGTTTTATTTCAATCCTGAGAATTATCTGCATTCCCAGCCCGTAATGAGTCCCAAACAGTCCCTTGAGATAAGCACCCACCTTATCTCCTTTGAATTGCTGCCAACAACTAAGAAGCTTATCCAGAAAGCTTCATCGGTATTCTGGCGGGGTGGTGGGAGCTATGGAAGGATTAGTTCTGTCAGAATGGGGTTCGGGTTGGAAGGATCATAATTCTTTGCAGTCATCTGGTCATTAGTACTCTCTCTGAGAGCTCTTGAAGCCATTTAGGAGTTTATCTGTGCCCTCAGGGTCACTTGAATCCGGGTGCAAATAGGGGTGGAACCTTCTTGGAACTGCTGGACGGACTTCATTGTAGACAGGAAATAGGTCTTATCCCTCCCCCTCTGTTTGCTCAATTTTAATGCAAATGGACTCTTTTACCCCACTTTCAAATTAATGGTCCTCTCTTATCCAGAATGTGGACTTTGCTGCCTTTGGTCTCAGGTGCTTTGCTCAATGGTATGGTACCATGCCAAGAGACGCCAGTGAGGTGGCTTGTGCTACATAAGCTCACCTGAATCCAAGTAAGTAGTATATAATCTCTGTAGAAGAATGCTTATCTAAAGATCAAGCTCATTGCTTGGAAGGGCATTTGCATGTATCACATCAGTTCTGTATGATTTTCAGCCATTGCCAAATTATGATCAATCCAGATTTAAGATTGCAATTGCAATTGCACTAGACTTATATACCACTTTATAGTGCTTTACAGCCCTCTCTAAGCGGTTTACAGAGTCAGCCTCTTGCCCCCAACAAACTGGCTGCTCATTTTACCCACCTGGGAAGGACAGAAGGCTGAGTCAACCTTGAGCCTGGTGAGATTCAAACTGCCAAATTGTAGGTAGCCAGCTGTCAGCAGAAGTAGCCTGCAGTACTACACGCCACCAAGCCTCTTAATATAATTAATATAAGATGCTTATGTTAATCTGTATATTTTTGGAACAAGAACATCTGTTCTCCTAGGTTCTTTCCCAGACTTTAAGGCTGCCATCAGAGACTCTGCTCTGCATTTTTTTCTTACAGATGTTCAAGGAAGAGGACTTCTTGCGGGCACCTTCCCAAGCCTGCAATCCCCTCCCAGTCCTTTAATATCTTTCTGGTGCCAAGAAATGCCTTTTCTTTTTTTCTTTTCTTTTTAAATCTTCCAAGATTTTTAATATCATGAACTGCATAGGCGCTGTGAAGGCTGTTTCCATCATTCAAGTTTATATATTGTTATTGTTGTTGATAATTCTTTGCAAACTGTTCTAGGAAAAATGGATGTCCTGCAGATGGACGTTTGGCTTATAACTTTTCCCATCTATCTTCAGCAGCATTAAGCCTCATGTAGCTGGCAAGACCAAAGAAGCAAGAATGACATGCATTTCAGCAAAGGCCTCTTTAATGCTTGTCTGGAGTAAATGGCGGAATTTCTCAGCGTCAATTAACTCACTAATAGGCTAAGGCAGGAAGGCAAAATCTCTCTGAAAGGCTTTTTCCTTGAGTTGCCATATCAGATCATTGTTCAACTTTTCAGCCTCCCCATATACGCCTGCAATTACAGAGCAGAGGCAATTGACAAGGTCTTAAGAAACTATGGGTTGGTCCCCCTTATTGCCCTGGATCCTCATCCAAGGGGTTTCCAGATGTTTGGGGAGCAATTCCTTTACTGACTCCCTTAATGCTTTCAATCCATTTAAACCCAGAAGGGATATTTGGGAAACACTCCATGTCACCCCTACTTCCTTCTCTTCAATAGACTAGACACACCTAAAGATAAAGGTAAAGTTGTTTGATTCTAGGGCACAGGTATCAAACTCTAGTGTCATGTTGCCATCACATGACATTTCGTGATGTTTTCCCCATTAACGGAGCTGGGGTGGGTGTGGACTGCGCATGACACATCTGACCCATGGGCTGCCAATTTGACATCCCTGCTCTGGGCATGGTGTTCAACTCCATTTCTTAGGTGAAGGAGCCAGTGTTGTCCGAAGACACTTCCATGGTTGTGCGGCCAGCATTACTAAACATCAAAGGCGCGTGGAACATTGTTACTTCCCCACCGAAGTGGTACCTATTCATCTACTCACATTTGCTTGCTTTGAAACTGCTAGGTGGGTAGGAACAGGAGCAAGGGATGGGAACTCATCTCATGGTGCAGCGCTTGGGTCTCGGACCTGAGCTATCAGCTTTCCAGCTGACAACCTCAGTGTCTTTCACTGCTGAGTCATTTCGTCATACCTAGTTCCCTCAATGGGTCATTGTATGGTTTAGCCTCTGGACTCCTTATTGACTTTATTTATTTATTTTAGAAAATTTATATGGCCATTCAACCCATTCTTGGTGACTCCTAGAAGATAAAACCCCAGTACAGTAACCAACAACCTCCCCACCCTCTGATGACAACAATCGCCACTTGATGGGCCTCTTATCACTCTGGGGTCCCCAGGCCCACTGGCAGAATTATATCTTTGGGGCCTTGTGAAAGAGGGTCAAAGTGATGGTCAATCTTATCTCTGCAGGGATGATGTTCCATAGGAAGGGAGCCACCAAGGAGAAGACTCTTCTTCTTGGTCCTGCTAGAAGGACTTCCTTAGGCGTGGGGACCTATAGCATTCCCTGCCTAGTCTCTCTGGTAGGACAAGTAGATATGACTGGGAGAACATGTATGGTCTTTCAAATAGCCTGATTATGAGTGGCCCCATGACACGTTCTTCAAATTCTCAAAAATCTGTCTTGTCTACTGTTGCAAAAATGTGACAGATTGGTGCATTAAATTAGGGGGTCTCCAAACATGGCAAATTAGGCTTATGGACTTGAACTCCCAGAATTCCCCAGCCAGCATGGCTGACTGGAGAATTCTGGGAGTTAAAGTCCACAAGTCTTAACATTCCCAAGTTTGGAAACCCTTGTACTAAATGATCAAGCATGGTGTCAATCATAAAATATTTCTATGGTCTTTTTAGAGTTGCCAACAGAAAGGGAGGAGGGAGCTGTGGGCAGCTTGCATTCCATAAATGTTTTCAAAGATAGTTTCTAGGTGACTGAAGTTTCTGCCATGCAAAATTCTAACTGGAGAGTATAATTGATGACTCTGAGCTATGGATGTGTCCCATTGGATAATATGGATTATGATTCACCCAGGGGGTGGGGGGGAAACCAGGGTCAAGAGTGACAATGAATGATGTGTCTCAGAGTCGGCTACACACAGCCAGTGCTGGACATGTTAACTCCCAATAAATCTTCTTTAAGTTTTGGAAGTTCGGCTCAAGACTCATGATTTAAATGGGGGTAACTACTGGAGCCCTGACACCTGGATTATACGCAGGGGTGGGCTTCAAAAATTTTAGCAACTGGTTTTCTGCCTGGTTACTGGGTGGGCGTGGCCTAGGTGGCCTCCTGCACCATGGCAGGGGGCATTTTCCCCCTCTCCTGGCCTCAGGAGTCTTTCCTCAAGCCTCCAGGAGAGCAAAGATGGCCTCCTCGGGCTACAGAGTCCCTCTGGAGGCCAGAAACAGGCCTGTTTCCCGCCTTCTGGAGCCTCCAGGAGGCCCATTTTTCACCCTCCTCGAGCCTCCATGGGGGCCCTGTACTTAACTGGCATCCAAAATGGGCAGTGTGGGGACTCCTGGAAGGGGCAGGATAGGCTGGGCAGGGCCAGCCCGGAGTGGGATTTACTGGTTCACCAAACCAGCTGTTAAAAATGATAAAATTAGTTACCGAACTGCAGCGAACCGGTAGTAGCCCACACCTGTTTATATGTGACCATGGTTGGCTCACCATAGTAATCTCCTCTAGTTTTAGCCCACTGCTGTGAGCCCCATCTCTGCATGCCAACAACAATCTGTTTTTAAGCCCCCTCTTCTCATTATGCAAGGCTGAGCAAGTAGAGGGTCAGCGAAGCAAACCAGCTCATGATTGTGCCTCACCGGTGTCATAATTCCCAGCACAAGCCTGAGTGTTTGCTGCTGCAGGCTCTACTTTTCCCTCCACAGATTTGCAAGGAGGGCAGCACCAGGAATTATGAGTGGAATAAGCACGAGCTGATAGATGGCCACTTGGGGCCCAATTTTAATCAATGGGCTCGCACGAGCAGTCCGATTCCATTATTTACACTATTCCACATCCATGTTATTTAAATGCTGCTTTTACAGATCTGCTGCTTGTGGGATATTTTACGTGTGAGTTATTTTATTGTGTTTTTCATATTCTTTCCTAAGCTCGCTCTTATGGGTATTTATTGGGGTGTAAATAAGGCTCAGGATGTCATATGTGAAGGGGTTCCTGCTTTGTCTTCACAACTATGGGACTGCCTGGAGACTGGAAGGTCACTCAAGGAGACGCACAGCTAAGCAGAAAGGCAGCTCTGATCATCTGTACACACAACCCAAGCCTTTGGTTCTGGTTCCTTACCCCACATTGTCTATTTTTGTTTTACCAAAAAAGAAATAAAGGGAGACTAGTATAGATCTGTTTCAAGCTATTTAGCTCTCATCAGCTAGCCCAGGCCGTGAATCCCAGAAAGGGTATGGCTAGCTGATGAGAGCTAAATAGCTTGAAACAGATCTATACTAGTCTCCCTTTATTTCTTTTTTTGGTAAAACATAAATTTAACACAAGACAGTTGTTGCTTTCCCACATTTTATGACTTTTCTTGCCACAGTTGTTATGTGAATCACTCCAGTTGTTAAGTTAGTGACATGGTTGTTAAGTGATATCTGCCTTCCCCATTGCCTTAGCTTTGTCAGAAGGTCGCAAAAGGAGATCACATGACCCCAGGACACTGCAACCGTCATAAATACGGGCCAGTTGCCAAGCATCCAAATTTTGATCATGACCATGGGGATTGCTGAAATGGTCATAAGGGTAAAAAATGGTCATAAGTCACTTGTTTCAGAGCTGTTGTAACTTCGAGCGGTCATTAGACAAATAGTTGTAAGTTGAGGACTGCCTGTAAAACCCACTGATCCAGAAGCTCTTCTCTACATTTCTAATTGTCTGGCAACCTTGCAACTACCTATATTCTTAAATACACATGCACAAAATCACATGCACATGCACACTCAAAAGTACATTCAACTGGTTACATGACAAATCATCAGAGATAATCCTCATTCAGTGCCTGTCCCATTTAGCGGATACACACACACACACACACACACACACACACACACACACCTGTGTTTCCCTGAAAATAAGACCGGGTCTTATATTAATTTTTGCTCCAAAAGAAGCATTAGGGCTTATCTTCCTGTTAGGTCTTATTTTCAGGGAAATATAGTCCACCTGGCTGATAATCTTAACTGGGGCTTATTTTTGGGGTAGTGCTTATGTTACAAGCAGCTAGGGCTTATTTTCTGGTTGGGTCTTATTTTCGGGGAAACAGGGTATATAACACGCACAAAATAAAACACACACACACACACACACAAATGTATTTTGCATACAAATGCACAATTCAGAACCGAAACAGAGAGGTGAAAAAGGATGTGGGAGATCAAAACATCTTGTACCCTGGACCAAGAAGCTGTGCATTTAAAGCGTAAAATAAACCCAATGTGGTACAGGATGATAGGAAAGAAATTCATCCAGGGTGCTGTTTGTCCCATGAATCTTAACCTTGAAACTATACTTTGCAGTAGTTTGCCAAAAATCATCCTCCCCTTTCCCAAATATTTACTGGCCCCAGTAAAATAAATGCATTTTCTTCTTCCATTAATATTTTGGAGGGGAGTCCCAGTCACTGCCATTCAGGGCAGTTTATTCTCAATTATGTGTGCAGAGGACTGCGCCAGGCACATTCTGCTGTGATCTTTACTTGACAAGCTAAACATGTTCGCCGATATTTGCATTTTTGTATAAAGACTCTAAGAAATCTATCAAATAGAAAATGCCAGCGGTGAGCAAGGCTGTGCAAGGGTTCCAGGTACCAGGTGTCCAGATTTCGATAACAATAGCAACAAGAATAATGAGACAATTATGTTTTGGCAGCCTGGTACATTTTTAAAAAAAAAGAATTTAGTTTTGACATTTATATGAGTGGCATTAATGAAAAAGCTCGGTGCAAGATTATCTCTTTATCATACGACTAAAACAATTAGAGGCATTCCATTGATGGATGCAGCGTTTCTCTCTGTGGCACAATAATTATCTTTTAATGAGCCCGCATTAATGTAAATTGGATTCATCAGGAAATAAATTTCGCAACGAATGGGAGATGCTCTCTCCAGGTAACCTTTCCTGAAGCAGCTTAAAGTCAAACTCTCGTGGGTTGGGGGGCTTCTAGAGGCAGCTCCCCATTCGGACAGGGGCAACGGCTGCCGTGAAATCACACTCTGGGCTCAACCTGCAGTCCTTTTATGGGGCTGAAAAATCATGTCAAATTGGTTTGTTGCTTCACCTTTGATTAAACGTGGATTTATGGTTCATTAATCACGCCGATCTGATCCTCTTTGTCCCTCCTCCTTTCCCATTAGCAAAGTTTCATCCTCCTTGGGGGCTCAGTTGCTCAAAAGTACACACTAATTATGACTGTTGGCACCAACTAGATGAGAGACTCAAATCTAAGCAGAAAATTACTTTTCCCGTAGTGCCAGCTAATTTACATTTCAGTCAAACTCTGTGGCATCCACCATAACTTTCCCCAGAATATCTATCATTGAAAAGGCAGAATGAGTTAATTTACTAGCTTCAGGGTCTGTTGGTCATCAGGAAGAACGAGGATAAAGTTTCTCACCAGGCACTTCCATGCTAAGATTAGAAAAGCTGCAAGTTAGAAACCAATTCGGTAATCCCAATCTTACTTTAGGAAGTAGGTAGGTAGGTAGACTTTAGGAGAAACCCTTCCATACTACCACCTCTTACAATACTAGACAACACAATATCAACAGTAGAGACCTTCAAATTTCTAGGTTCTATTATATCACAAAACTCAAACTGCCCAAGAAGCTGCTGATACAGTTCTACAGAGAAATGATTGAGTCTGTCATCTGCACCTCTATAACTGCCTGGTTTGGTTCTGCAACCCAACAAGACAGACACAGACTTCAGAGGATAATTAGGACTGCAGAAAAAAACAGTGGCTACCAACCTGCCTTCCACTGAGGACCTGCATCCTGCACGAGTCAAAAAGAGGGCTGTGAAAATATTTACAGACCCCTCACATCCCGGACATAAACTGTTTCAACTCCTACTTTCAAAATGACCCTATAGAGCACTGCACACCAGAACAACTATACACAAGGACAGTTTTTCCCCAAACACTAAACAATTCCCTCAACACTGTCCCACTATTTACAAAGTCTGCACTACTATTACTATTAATCTTCTAATCACTCCTTATCACCCCTCCCCTCCCACTTGTGACTGTATGACTGTAACTTTGTTGCTTGCATCCTTACGATTTTCATTGACTGTTTCCTAGTAGGATTTGATTGCTTATTGTACCCTATGATTATTATTAAGTGATGTACCTGATGATTCTTGACTCTTGATGAGTGTATCTTATTTTTCATGTTCACTGAGAGCATTTGCACCAAGACAAATTCCTTGTGTGTCCAATCACACTTGGCCAATCAAGAATTCTATCTATCTATCTACTTTCAGAAGAATACTTGTGTGGTTGTTGAGCTGGACTTGGTCACAGTCTGAAGAAGAGAAAGCTGTTCAACTAGAGCAGAGGTCTCCAAACTTGGCAACTTTAAGACTTGTGGACTTCAACTATGTTGGCTGAGGAATTCTGGGGGTTCTTTTGTAGAGATGTCTTTCTCAACTGTGGCCATTTGAAGAGGTTATAATCAAGGGAGGTACTAATACCACTCTATAAAGCCTTAGTAAGACCACAACTAGAGTACGGCATCCAGATTTGGTCACCACACTATAAAAAGATGTTGAGACTCTAGAAAGAGTGCAGAGAGAGCAATCAGGATGATGAAGGAACTGGAGGCTCAAACATACAATGAATGGTTGCAGGAACTGGGCATGGCTGGTCTAGTGAAGAGAAGGACCAGGGGAGACAGGAGAGCAGTTTTCCAGCATTTGAGGGGCTGCCACAGAGAAGAGGGGGTCAAGCTGTTTTCCAAGGCACCCGAAGGCCAGACAAGGAATAATGGATGGAAACTGATCAAGGAGAGATTCAACCTGGAAATAAGGAGAAATTTTCTGACAATGAGATCAATCAACCAATGGAACAGAAGTTGCCTTCGGAAGTTGTGGGAGTTTCATCACTTTTGAAGAAGAGACTGGACTGTCATCTGTCAGAAATGGTGTAGGGTCTCCTGCTTGGGCAGGGGGTTGGACTAGATGACCTACCAGGTCCCTTCCAACTCTGTTAATCTGTAATCTGTAAATTCAGGAAAGCTTCTGACTGAAAGTATGATTCTTGACTTCCTCAATATCATTTTCAATCTTTGATGTTTGCTGCAATGCAGTCATGCAGAGAGAGCTCCCCCCCCAATTCCCATTGCGTATTTACCAGGCACAAGCCCCACTTTGTCCAATGAAGCTTCTTTTTAAGGGCTAAATTAGATGTGACCTGGTAGATCTCCGAAGGCAACGTTTTGGCTGTTTTGATCCAAAGCAAGGCTTTCTAAATTTAATCAGAGCAGAAAGGAGAGGAACTGGGGGGGGGGGCACTTCAACTTTTCACAGCTACTTATTTTTTTTTCTCAGACCAAAACCTCCCTCCCCCTCACGACATTTTTCCAACCAGCCAAAAAATGCAAGGATTTTTCGATGTCCTCAGTTTAGGACTTAGCGATTCCAATCGGAAGAACAGTCATGAGGTCAGGAAACAATAATGCAGGGCCCAGATGCAACTCAATCAATATCCAATTGCAGCCCCCCCAAAAACTCCTCCAAGATGGGGACATTAAATTCTAATAATTCCTTTTTTTTTCCCCACCACTGAGAAGGCAAAGAGAGAAAATGGACAGCTTCATCTTCTGCAACTCTTCACTTCTCAGCATCCAATTGAACAAATGTTTCCAAAAATCTTCCCAGATGTGTAGATTTTCATCCTATTCCAGAATTCTCCATCCAGCGAAGGCAAGGTCTGCAAATCTCTAGGAAACCCAGCTTGGGGGAGACTTGAGAAAGACCTTGGAGCCCTAGTGGACAATTGCTTAAACATGAGTGTGGCAGCAGCCAAAAAAAGCCAGTACAATCCTTGGTTGTATAAACAGAGGCATAGAATCAAAATCATGTGAAGTACTAATACCACTTTATAAAGCCTGAGTAAGGCCACACCTGGAAGGCTGCACCCAGTTTTGGTCACCACGTTGCAAAAAAGCTGTTAGGACTTTGGGGGAAAGTGTGTCAGATCCATGTATCTGCCATTCTTCAATGGAAGAAGAAGGAGAGGGGGTTTGATTACTTACAAGTACTCCTTTTTGATGTAACCTGAATATCTTAAGTCTTGTATTGAATCTGTATAGCTTACACATGATATACAACTGGGGACTGGAGCCCAGGTGCCTGGAAACTTGTCACCTCTTGGAGTGATAGCAAGAGGAGAAGGGGCCATAAAAATTCCCGCTCTGAAAGAAACTTCCTGGGAAACTTTTCTTAACTACGTTCCCAGAAAAGAGGGTGGGGAAATTAACATGTTGCTTCTTTGTATTGACGAAATCCACATCAGACTAAGGGGAGGGGTTCTAACTCCCTTTATCTAAGCTACATGCCTGGAGGCACGTTAGACCCTGCTTTGAATGTCACCGGGCCATCTTCCTTTTCAATAAAGAGTTTCTTTTGAAACACCCAGCTTTCAAAAGTTCATTCTTATCGTCTGAAGAGGAGAGAGTCCAGGCCTTACGAAGTGCAAAGAAGAGCAACTCCGATGATTGAAGGCCTGAAGACTAAAACATATGAAGAACGATTGCAGGGATTGGATATGACCAGTCTAAGGAAAAGAAGGACTAGGGGTGACCTGATAGCAATAGTCCAATAGTTGACAGGTTGCCACAAAGAAGAGGGAGTCAACTTGTTTTCCAAAGCACCTGTAGGCAAGACAGGAAACAATGGATGGAAACTAACCAAGCAGAGAAGCAATCTAGAATTAAGGAGAAACTTCCTAACAGGAAGGACAATTAACCAGTGGAATAGCTTGTCTTCAGAAGTTGTGGCTGCTCCATCAATGGAGGCTTTTAAGAAGAGACTTGACAGCTATTTGCCTGGGATGGTATAGGGCAGGGGTGTCCAACCTTGGGCACTTTAAGACTTGTGGACTTCAACTCCCAGAGTTCCTCAGCCAGCTTTGCTGGCTGAGGAACTCTGGGAGTTGAGGTCCACAAGTCTTAAAGTGTGGACACCCCTATCTGTCTCCTGCTTGAGCAGCGGGATGGATTAGAAGACCCTCAAGATCCCTTCCAGCTCTATTCTGAATCTGAATTTGCTCCAGATCCATTGCTTGGGAGAGATCTCCTTTGGAGAAAATTTCATTTTTACAGAGGAGAGCCACTGGGATGGAACTTAGCGCTCCTAAACTCTTCTCTTCTCTTTCAGTGCATCAGATGCATCATTATTAGAGCTGTCAGGCTCCAGACAGATGGAAGAACAAGAAGGGAGTCATTTCTGCGCCCACTAAATCCGGTTGGAGTGCTGAAGCAATGAGATGACTTTGCCTCTTGTCTTCTCTGCATCCAGTGCCAGGAAGTATGACCACACTTAAAGACATAGTCTCAGAGAAGTTTGGCCTTCAAATGTGTTGGTCGGGGGGAGGGTAGAAGGCTCATGCCCTCTTACTGTAAGGTGCAAAGAATCAGAAAAAAAATACCTTACATTCCAGTTAAGCTGATTTATTGCTCACACCTATACACCAGAATCTAGTCAACTAACTGTCAGCACTAAATTAGTGTCAGATAAGAGTAAATAGAATTAAAAAGGGGATGGACTTAGATTGCTTATGGGAACATAACAGAGTCGGATGATGAGGAGGTTGGGGAAGAACCTGGGCCAGTTCTGGAGTCTGGGGAACGCTTTGCTGGATGCTCAGCATCGGACACAGAGATAACCAGGGGCATCTGGCATTTCCCAGCCAGACAGGTAGCTGCCTTTGCAGTCAGAGATGAGTGAGGAGGAGGAACGGCTGGGGCCTGTCCCAGATGCGCGTATGTGCAGAGCAGATAGGAGAGGTGAACAACAGAGGACAATGAGCCAGCTTGGGAAGCAAACCAAACTGGATGCTGACTGGCCCCTCACTGGCTGGGGAATAAATAGGAGGAAAGGGGAGTGGTTTGGTTGTTGCAGACAAGCGTTTGTAATTTCTGGAAAGTTTGCACCTTGTGGGTTTCGTGTGGCAAAGACTGGCTTGCCAGAACTGAGGTTTGTCTATTTATTATTTATTTATTTATTATTTATTTATTAATGAGACTTGTATGCCACCCCATCTCCGAAGACTCGGGGCGGCTCACAACTAAAACAACAAGAACAATAAATAGTTAAAAAAGAATTAAACTAAACAAGCCCCATTGAAATATAATTACCTAAATACATAATAAAAACCATAATAAAAACCGCCCCCCCAAAGGGCCACAGCCCGGCTTGGTTAAATAACCAGGTCTTCAATTCACGGCAGAAGGCGCGGAGGTCAGGGGCCAGGCGGAGTCCCAGGGGGAGTTGGTTCCAGAGGTCAGGGGCCTGATATTTCTCTGGTTGAACTGATTTAATTTGCAGCCTCCTGGCTGGGGGCTCACAGCCTTGCATTTATCATAACGAGCTGATAAGGACTATTGTTTCAGTTAACTTCTTGCAGGATTCTTTCCTGAATGCAGTTCATTCCCAAGGTGTAAATAAAGAGGCCTTTATCTTTGCGGAGAATCTGTTTCTTGCTTCTACGAAGGCTGAGTCAGAACATCTAGGCTGGTTCCTCTCTTGACTCCATCCCTAGTGTCTGCCTGTCCTTCTCCTACACATTTCTTTAGAACAGGGGATTCCAAACTGGGCAACTTTTAAGACTCGTGGACTTCAATGCCCAGAATTCCTCAGCCGGCATAGCTTCTTCACAAGGTTGGACTAAATGACCTACAGGGTCCCTTCCAACTCTGTTAATCTGTATCTGTATCTAAAATTGCCACGTTTGGAGACCCCCTGCACTAGAAGATGCCAAGCCCAACAGTTTCTCTCCTCTACTATCTGGTGCTGTCCATGGTACTTGCAGGGCCTTTGGCTTCAGGAAGCTGTTTAGATATGGAAAGAACATGATCAATTTAGTTTCATGTTTTCCAGGACCATTTTTAGAGAGCTCCAGATCCCTTTCCAGGCATTCTGACAGCACGGACATTATTTCAGCAGCTGTACAGACAGTCCTCAACTTACAACCATAATGGAGCCTGGAATTACCTTCATAAGTCACGCTGGACGTTAAGCAGTCATCATTTGACTGATCTGATTTTATGACTGTTTTTTGTGGTGGTCATTAAGTGAACCCATTGTCCACAAAGGGCATTTTTTGTGCTAGAAACCAGAAGTGCCTGCTTCCCACCTTTTCTTCTTCTCAGGTCTCTGTATTCAAATAATCCCAGAGAAGATCAAGGAGCTCGTATTAGAAGGCTTAAGAAAGAAGAGGGACACCCCAAGGTACTCATTAATTGCAACAAGGGAATCCCAGTTAGTTCGACCCACAAAAACACAGCGTAATAAACTCTGAATGTCAGAGACTGCTGTGGGCTAAAGAGTCTTCAGCTCTCATGGAAGGGATCCAGGAGGTGGAAGGGTCGAGGTAAGACAAGCTCCGAGCCAAAGTGACTAATTGTTGGGATGACCCCAGAGACTAATTAGACATCAGCTTAAAGTAAAGGAATTGTGCTCAACACAACTTGAGACTGAGTTTTCAAAGGGGGTCATGAGCAGTGGTGGGATTCAATTTTTTTTTACTACCAGTTCTGTGGGTGTGGCTTGGTGGGCGTGGCAGGGGAAGGATACTGTAAAATCTGCATTCCCTCCCCACCCCACTGACCTGCTTTCCAGCTCCCTTATGCTGGGCAGGGCAACCAAAGAAGACCCAGCCAATCAGACGGGACTCAATGGGAGGCAGAGGATAGATTGGGGCAGGGCCAGTCAGAGGTGGGATTTGCCGGTTCTCCGAACTACTCAAAATTTCCGCCACCGGTTCTCCAGAACTGGTCAGAATACCTGGTGAATACCACCTCATGACCCATGAGAGATCACCCAACTCAAAGAGGCCTAAACAAAAATGGCAGGATTTCACGCCTCAGAGGTCTAGGAGTAGAAGATCACCACTGAGAAACACCAGAAGGAAGTTCTTGACAAGGCAACCCTCTGAGAAGATGGATGGGGAATTCTAAGGAAAGCAGACCAAGTTTTCATCAGGAGACAACGTTCATCTTTGGTCTTGGATGAGCTTGCCTTTCCCCATTTAAGATCGATGTCAACCCTGAAGTGAACCTGGCTGGGGCCATTTTGGAGGCTTCAGGGCTGCCACACAACAGAGGGAGGGGAAATAGTTAGATTAGGCTTTGTAGCCAAAACAATAATGTTTTCCTGTGGGAACCAAGGATATTCTCACAGGTGGCTGGTCAGAGGAGGAGCAAGTAACCAAGCAACCAACCGGCACCTTGATTGGACAGCGTGACCAGTGACTTGGGTGGAAAGGGAAACTTTTAATCAGGCGAAAGCCGCAGGAACTTTTAGAGTTGGCTTTCATCAGTTGTGCCAATGTGAAGTATCCAATAAACTGTTCTTGAGGAATTTGCCTGCCTCGGAGTTCTGATTTCGATGGAAGCATTACTTGGAACCCTGGCAATAGATGCACGATCTGGGGGTCATCTTGGAGTCACAGTTCCTGCTTGAGGAGCAGGTGGCAATGGGGGCCAGGAAGACCTTGGCACAGGGCCAGCAGCTGTGCCTGTTCCCAGACTGGGAGACTCTCCAGATTCCTGCCCAATCCCCTCAGGAACGGACTGTCGCAATGTACTCTACATAGGGCTGCCCTTGAAGGCCCCTGGAAGCTGAAGCTGGTTTGGAATATGGTGGCTCAATCATGGCTGGGCATGCCTCAGTGTGCCCGTCTTAGATCACCATTATTCTGCAAGCTGCTTGCTTCCAGATGCAGCTTCAACATCACCTACAAGGTCATTTATAACCTGTTATTGGAGGAATGGCTTAAAAGAAGTTCCTTGAGTTACAAGGAGTCATGACAGTCATAAAGTGGGTTGGTCACGTGACCAACCCAATTTTATGACATTTTTTGCAGCAGTCGTTATGCTGCAGTTTTGCTACAAAATGGAAGTACTGGTTTTCAGCAAAACCATTGTAAAATGCGATCACGTGATTGTGGGTTGCAGCAAATGGTCAGAAAAACATGGTTGGAAGCTCAGGTAGGAAACTCTTTCAGAGAAATTGTTCTCCAATCTCTTCTTAAAAACTGGTTAATTTGTTTTAACTCGTCAGGCTTTCCTGCCAAGTGTCCAAATTGCAGTCACATGACCACAGTGTGAGCCTGACCATTGGAACTTCAAATCTGGGTTTTAAGTACCCCCAAGTGCCCCTCTGATTGATGGGATGAGCAGTGAAATGTCTCAAGCTAACAAAAAAATTGTCCAGTCGCCATACTTCAACCTTCAGATACCTTTGCTTGGATGACTGAGAGTCTTCACTGACATTAACAGATTAACAGAGTTGGAAGGGACCTTGTAGGTCATCTAGTCCAACCCCCCACCCAAGCAGGAGACCCTACACCATTTCTGACAGATGCCAGTCCAGTCTCTTCTTGAAAGCCTCCAGTGAAGAAGCTCCCACAACTACTGAAGGCAACTTCTGTTCCATGGGTTGATTGTTCTCACTGTCAGGAAATTCCTCCTTATTTCCAGGTTGAATCTCTCCTTCACCACTTTCCATCCATTATACATACTCCCAAGCACAGGTAAAGCTATCGCCTCACAATCAGGAGGTTGTGAGTTTGATCCTAGGTAGAGGCAGATATTTGTCTCTCTGGGCACAATGAGAATGTATCTGCTGAACAAAACTCTGCACTGGTGACAGGAAGGGCATCCGGCCAGTAAAACACTCTGCTACCTCCATTCAGTTGCCCAGACTCCACCCCGCTAGGGATTATGGGGTGGTTAAAAGATGATGGTGGTGGTGGTAGAGGAGGAGGAGGAGGAGGAGGAGGAGGAGGAGGAGGAGGAAGAGGAGGAGGAGGAGGAGGAGGAGGAGGAGGAGGAGGAGGAGGAGGAAGAAGAAGAAGAAGAAGAAGAAGAAGAAGAAGAAGAAGAAGAAGGCTTGTTGTACAGTTGTGATCAGTCATAAGTCAAGATCTACCTGTATCTCTACCTGTATCTCTGACAGTGTCTACCTGTCCTTTAAGATTGATTAAACAGTGCAACCTATTGGGACCTTCAATGTGTGTCAGATCGTTGCCCTTTGGTGTTTCAGAGATTTGTAAGGCTACAGAATCCTGATGACTTTCCAAATGTCTCTGAAGACTTTCAGTTCTCCAAGTTTTGGAGAAGGGCATATATCGAGAGTTGCTTTGTGTATATTGTACTTTTAAAAAAAAGAAAGACATTCATGAGATTTTTCTCTTACCTTCTTTTGGTCCTTCCTTAATTTTAGTTGCAAGCTGCTCCACCTGGGGTGGAGTGACCTCGAAATTTAATAGGGGGGAAAGGAGGAGGGAAAAAACCCTCGAAATTGCCTTGGCACCAGTATTAACTTTTGCCAATGATAGATTGATTTACTTCCCTCTAGTTTCCGAAAGCTTGAACATTATGCCAAGGTGTTGAAAAGTTGGAATGCATTCAATGTTATGATTTCCAATTTGCCGCTGATGTTTACGGCAACTTCCAGAGAAGACCATAATTTGGGTTCAGAGTAATTCCTGATCAGCTTTCCTCTTTATAACCTTCTGCAAATGTTGTAGTTTTCTCCTGAGACCCACCTGAGTAGGAGGAAGAATTGCTGCATCACGGCCGTACGGCAACCTTGCCAAACGCTTGCCCCCACATTTAAGAAAGTGGAATTCCTTCTGGGTTGGATCTTAAAGAGAAATATGAAGTTCAGATAAACTCCAAATGGGAGGGAGCACGAATATAAGCTATTTTCCCTGGCGTCTGTCCCTTGGAATAGACTCAAAGTCTGATTTCAAATCAAGAAAAGTCATGCACAGGTAGAATTTTAGAATAGAATGGAGCTGAAAGGGACCTTGGAGGTCTTCTAGTCCAGCCCCTGCTCAAGCAGGAGAACCTATACCAGTGATAGCAAACCTTTTTGTTGTGGTGTGCCAAAAATGCGCATGCGTGTGATAGTGCACACGTGCCGGCATCCACAATGCAATGCGCCCCCCTGCGCATGCACATGCAGCAACCCCGCCCTGCTCCCTTACCTGCACTGCACATGCGTGTGCCTCCCAGCTGGTTTTTGGCCTGTTTGAGGCTGTTTTTACCCTCCTTGGAGGCTCGAGGGAAGCCTCTGCAGCCTTTGGAGGCCGAAAAATGGGCCTGTTTCGGCACTTCCGGTATTTCTGGAAGGCCCATTTTTCGGCCTCCCGAGGCTGCAGAGGCTTTTCTTGAGCCTCCGGGAGAGCAAAAACAGCCTCAAACAGATCGAAAATCAGCTGGGAGGTGCACGCATGCGCAGTGCAGTTAAGTTTGGCTGGGGCTTGCATGCCCGCACAAATGGGGCCTTGGTGGCTCAGGCTGTTAATTGCCTGCACTTAAGTTCCAGCTGCCTACAACTGCTGTAGGCTCGAATCCCACCAGGCTCAAGGTTGACTCAGCCTTCCATCCTCTCGGGGTAGGTAAACTGAGGACCCAAGATTGTTGGGAGCAATAAGCTGACTTTGTAAAAATGCTGCTTAGTAATAAGCAGGCATATACAACGGAATGAAGGCTATTGCTGAGCGCATTGGGTTGTGCTCCAAAAATTGTAAGCCGCCCTGAGTCTCCGGAGAAGGGCGGCATATAAATGTAATTTTAAAAAATGGTTCTGCATGCCACCTGTGGCATGAGTGCCATAGGTTCGCCATCACGGCGCTGTACCGTCTCAGACAAGTGATTCTCCAGTCTCTTCTTAAAAATCTCCACAATGGAGCGCCCATGATCCTTGACTTACGAACACATTTGAGTCCAGAATTTCCAGTGCTCAGCAAGGCCGTTGCAAACTGAGTCGCGCCCTACGTTATGACCTTTTTTTAAAATTTATTTTATTTATTTATTAGATTTATATCCCGCCTCACTTACCCCAAAGGGGAACTCGAAGCAGCATACAACAAGATAAAAAACAATTTCTGTACAATATAAAAACAAGAAACTCATTCATACCAATCCAAAACATACACGGGGTAAAAGCAAAATCCCAAGGTCTCAATGCCATGCCGTCCGACAAAGCCAGGTCTTAACGGCTTTGCGGAAGGCAAGTAGATTTGGGATGGTTCTAATCTCCGCGGGGAACATATTCCAGAGGGATGGTGCCGCTACAGAGAAGGCCCTAGCCCGTGGACCCGCCAGCCGACATTGCCTGGCTGACGGTATCCGGAGCAAGCCCTCCCTGTGAGATCTAACTGGGCTGGGAGGCATAAGGTCGCAGAAGGCGGTCTCGCAGGTATCCCGCTCCTAAGCCATGAAGGGCTTTAAAAGTTGTCACTAGCACCTTGAATTGCACCCAGTAGACCACTGGTAACCAGTGTAGCTCGCAGAGGATAGATGTTATATGGGCACATCTAGGTGCACCCATAATCACTCATGCGGCCACATTTTGCACCAGCTGAAGTCTCCGAGTGCTCTTCAAGGGCAGCCCCATGTAGAGCGCATTGCAGTAGTCCAATCGAGAGGTGATAAGGGCATGAGCAACCATGTGAAGAGCCCCACGGTCAAGGAAGGGTCGCAACTGGCGTAACAGGCGAACCTGTGTAAAGGTCCCTCTGGTCACAACCGTAAGATGGTGGTCAAATTGTAGCTGTGGATCCAGAAGGACTCCCAAGTTGTGAACTCGTTCTGAGGGGAGCAATTTCTCTCCCCTCAGTACTAAAGTTGGATAATCAACTGAACCCCGAGGGGGCAAAACCCATAGCCACTCGGTCTTGTCAGGGTTGAGTCTGAGCTGATTAGCCCTCATCCAGATCCTCACATCCTCCAGGCACCGGGACATCACCTCAACGGCCTCACTTGATTGACCGGGGGCAGAGATGTACAACTGGGTATCATCAGCGTACTGGTGATACCCAACCCCATGTCGACGGATGATCTCACCCAGCGGTGAGATCCCATGGTTGTTAAGTGAACCACATGGCTATTAAGCAAATATGACTTTCCCTATTGACTGCGCATGTCAGAAGCCAACTGAAATGGCGATCACATGACCCCTGCGACCATTGTACATTCCTGCCATTTGCCAGGCACCCTGATTTCGATCATGGGACTGTGGAGATGCTGTAAGTGCGAGGACCAGTTGTGAGTCACTTTTTAAAGAGCCTCTGTAAGTAACTTCAAATGGTCACTAAAAGAAATGGTTTTAAATCAAGGACTTTCTGTCCACCTGGAAATGACTGGTTCAATCTTATTTCCCAGAATGCTCTGGAGCCTCTCCTTTGCCTTGTTCAAGTGGCCCTCAACTTACAATGGTTCATTTAGTGACCGTTCAAAGTTACAACAGCACTGAAAAAAGGGACCTATGATCATTTTTCACACTTACGACCGTGATCAAAATTCAGACCCTTGGCAACTGACTCAGATTTACGATGGTTGCAGTGTCCCCGGGGTTATGTGATCCCCTTTTGCGACCTTCTGGAAAGCAAAGTCAAGGAGGAAGCTAGATTGTGGTCATAAGTTGAGGACCACCTGTACTTTTCCTTCCCCAGGATTAGAGAAAGGTACAGCAGAATCCCGTTCACTGAGAGATGCTGCCTAGTCATCAGATTGAGCCCAGGGGCAGCTGGTCTTCAATTTATGATGACCTGAAATTACAATGGGGCTGAAAAAGGTGATTTATGACCAGTTGTCATATTGACTACTGTCCCAGCATCCCAGAGTCACATGATCCCCATTTGCAACTTTCCCAGAGGACCTCCGACAAGCAGGTCAAGGAGGGAAGCCGGATTAGCTGCAAAAAAGCTCATAACTCACTTAATGACCTCATTGCTTAGACCAGAGGTCTCCAAACTTGGCAACTTTTAAGACTTGTGGACTTCAACTCCCAACTCCTGGCTGAGTGTCAGGATTCCGGCAGTTACCCCCATTTAAATCTGGAGCCAAACTTCCAAAACTTAAAAGGATTGATTGGGAGTTAACATGTCGGCACTGCCTGGGAGTAGCCGACTCTGAGACACATCATTCATTGTCACCCTTGACCCTGGTTTTCCCCCACCCCCCTGGGTGTATCGTAATTCATATTCTCCAATGGGACACATCGGTAGCCCAGAGTCATCAATCATGCTCTCCAGTTAGAATTTTGCATGGCAGAAACTTCAGTCACCTAGTTACTATCTTTGAAAACATTTGTGGAATGCAGTTTCGGTTTTGCAAGCTGCCTCACTGCTCCCCCCTCCCTTTCTGTTGGCAACTCTAAAAAAACCATAGAAGTATTTTAGAAATTGACACTGAGGAATTCTGGGAGTTGAAGTCCACAAGTCTTAAAGTGGCCAGGTTTGGGGGCCTCTGGCTTAGCCAATGGTGATAGTAAGTTGAGGATGTTTTTTCTTTGTTGCTTCTATGATAATGTTTCTTCTCCCAAAAAATAAAAATAAAAATCCAATCTATAAAAGCAACTGGTTTCCTGCAGTAAGACTGGAATCCCATTGTCATGCCCATGGTGGAGACTGACCCTGAGGGAGAGGAGGAAGAGCCGACAGGGAGTGGAAGTGTGGCTCCGGAGGTTGTGGAGGAGGCTGGGGAAGGGCAGAGGCCAGCTGAGCAGTCAGAGGAGGACCCAGGCCCATCGCCTCTCCATCCTAGGACACACAGGGAGGAGAAGATAAGGGAGAGACATGAATGGCGTGGTCTACAGGGGAGGAAAGGGCCTTGATCCTCTTCATGGGCTGCAGCTGTGAGAACTGGCTAAAAGGACAGACATGCGTATGGGCCAGTGCTGGAAACAAAGCGTGGAAATATCTCTAGTCTGTCGTTCCTCTCTGAGTTTGGCGTCCTTCCCAGTGTGTGTTCCAATATCTGTGGATGTCTTCAAGCCCTTACCTTGCCTTGTTTGGGTTGCTTTTTTCCTTCTTCATGTAACTGTTGATGTGGGAATGTTTTTGTCTTCCATCAAAGATATTTGGAGCTTGGAAGCAAACTGAAGTAATAAAAGGGGCTTCACCTGTTTTCTGTGACTGTGTTTGTTTTGTATCCCACCCTGGGTCATCACACCTCATGTTGCTAAGTTTTCATTTTCAGCAGTTTCCTTAAAAATAATAATAATAATAATAAGGTGCCCCAATTGGGGGCTTTTTAAAGTCACTATTCTTCAGATTTTATTGCTTCATTGCTTTTGTTCGTTTGGTCGTTCTTTCTGTATTTTATACTGCTCGTCTCCAACTGTAATTATATTGAATTTAAAAATATAAAAACCCACGACATCCTCTTCTTTTAAAAATAAAACCAGTGCCATCCTTACACATTCAATCTTTATACGTGGAATTTAAATGTCAGTTTTTCCCCCATGATAACAGGAAGACTGCTGAAAGGTTAGCAGATTTTAGAAGTTAATTGCCATCGGCAAATTAGGAAACATGTACTAATCCTGTTTTTAATTGTCAAGAAAATATTAGTATCTCCAAATCTACAGTTAAGATACAGAATCTAGAATACTGCACAAGTTAGGAGGCTCTTTTTAGTGTTTTCTTACCACTGGGACTTAAGATATGCCCACTAATTCTGCATTAATCGGTTATCTTTGTCTTTGTCCTTTTTTCCCCCTAAGATTATTAGTGGATTCTTGAAAGAATCCCAGATCTCTGGGGAAAATCATTGCTTATCACCATTTCCCCTTCTTTAGAGAAGAAGGGGAAATGGTGATAAGTGATGAATATCTGTTACCTGCAAGGAATTGCAGGTAATGGATATTTAAAAGAAGGAAATGTAGGAGCTAAGCAACTTCCATCTTTTGAGCAAAAACTCTTGTCTTTTTCTGCTTGCATTTTGCCAAGAATCAAATTGACTTTTATGCAGACAAATCAAGATATTTTTTTTTCTAAATCCGCTGGAGCAGAAGGGACAATGTGAGACCTTTGCTCGGACAATCAAGAAAAGTATTCCTTGGATCCAAGGGGGAGCAAAAAAAAATGTGTAATGTTTTCACTGTGTGCATTTTTTAACTGAATATATTGGATATGTTATAAGTCTCCCAGAGTCTTTTTGGAACTCAGTGGCCTTAACAAATCTAATCAATATATAAACAAATAAATAATTTGTTAGGAGTAAAAGACTTGCTCAAGTTGATCGCTTAAGGAGGGATACCAGCAATGCTGTGCTTCTCCTTTAAAACAGCACTTGGCTAAAAATGAAATCAAGACCAATTCGGTGCCATTTAGATGCCCCTGGGGTGGTTGTGCGACTCATATGCCCTTCATTGGGTGCCCAATAAGTTTAAATGAAGGAATAAATAAAGCACCCTGATTCGAATGATGCTCTCAATATTACAATAACCTACTGCAAGGTAGCTGTCAGTCCCGCCATCTTTGCTGCGCACTGCTGGCATCAGGCCACAAAGTGCAAGGGAGGAGGGAAAGCAATTAGGGAAGTAGGGAGTGGGTAAGTAAAGGGAGGAGGGATGACAAGGGGGCAGGAACCAGAGGTGTCAAGCTGGAAGATACCGGCTGGCCGGAGCCTGAAATTGGAATGTGAAACTTATTTATTTCAATTTATTTTCCACAGCACAGGAGGGCAGGACAAGAAACAATGGATGGATATTAATCAAGGAGAGAATCAGCCTGGAATTGAGGAGAAACTTCAGTGAGGACAATTAACCTGTGGAATCATTTGCCTTCAGAAACTGTGGCTGCTCCATCACTGGAGGTTTTTAAGAAGAGACTGGACAGCCACGTGTCTGGGATGGCATAGGTTCTCCTGCTTGAACAATGGGCTGGACTAGAAGACCTCCAAGGTCCCTTCCAGCTCAGCTCAGCTCAGCTCACCTCTGTTCTACTCTACTCTACTCTACTCTACTCTACTCTACTCTACTCTACTCTATTCCAAAGAGTCACCAAACAGAATAACAGAATAATAGAATTGGAAGGGACGTTGTAGGTCATCTAGTCCAACCCCCCACCCAAGCAGGAGACCCTACACCATTTCTGACTGATGGCAGTCCAGTCTCTTCTTGAAAGCCTCCAGTGATGAAGCTCCCACAACTTCTGAAGGCAACTTCTGTTCCATGGGTTGATTGTTCTCACTGTCAGAAAATTTGCTTTGGAGAATAGCTTGACCCCTTCCTCCTCTCTGTGGCAGCCCCTCAAACATTGGAAGACTGCTCTCCTGTCTCCCCTGGTCCTTCTCTTCCCTAGACTAGATTAGACTAACCTCAAAGCCATTACCAAAACAGCAAAGACGAAGGCTATTGGACAATGGTCAAAGGGGGAGAATGCAAGCTTTACGCGGGAATACTTACAGCTTGTACTGTAACAACTTTAGTAAAATAACCTTCCACAATTCTATTCACACGAACAGGAGATAATCTTCATTTAGCTGCTGCTTCTGGACAACAACCGTCTGCAGTTATGGTGAGGAAAATGTAATTTTGTGACCAAAGCCCGCATTTACATCCTTTGCAGTAGTTTGTAGTTCAGTAGTTCTTCTGTGCCTCAACTGTTTTTTATCTTTTTTATCTTTTCCAAACAAGCAATCTCTTGTTTAGGATATCTTTAACCCTTTCCTTTTTTTCTCCAGAATGCAGTGTTTCCCTAAAAAGTGCAAACTGCAAGTGAGCAAACTGAGATCTGTGACCTTCATGAATTGATTAGAATTATCTGGCTGGCTGGGGCTGCTGCCTGAAACTGACAAGACCCTAATCAGTTTCACACTGAAGGCTTTCCTTTGCCTTCTAAGCAGCTGGCTAAGCCAGTGATAGTTAACCTTTTTGGCACCAAATGCCCAAAGCACACGTGCATCTCAAAAATGCAATGCGCGTGCATGCCCTGTGCATGCACCTCACTCCAGCGCATGTGCATGCAACCCCCATGTGTGTGTCCCCCTCCCCATGCATACGTGTGCACATCCTGACACCCCCCCCACATGCATGGCAGAGACCCAAAGACCAGCGGCAGAGCTGAGCTGGGGTGACAGCTCGCATGCCCAGAGAGAGTGCTCTGCATGCCACCTCTGGCATGCATCCCATAGGTTCTCCATTACAGGGTTAAGCAATTCACTGCAGTGATTCACTTCACAACTTTGACAAGAAATGTCAAGGAATGGGGTAAAAGTCACTTAACAAATGTTTCACTTAGCAACAGAAATTTTGGGGCTCAATTGTGGTCATGAGTCATGTCAGAATATATTCATGAACTGGAATAGAGCATGGTAACATGAATAGAGCATGGAAACTGAAACTAGAAGTACCTAGGCATGGCTCTTTATTAAGCTCTGCAGCTCTGTTAAGCTCCGAGTCTGTCTGTTGAAAGTGAAACTGCTGCTCTCTCTCTGCTGTGGGCCTTGCTTGCCTGCTGAACTAAAGTGAAACTGATGTCTGTTTCTGAGCTCCTGAGTTGCTGCTCTGCTCTGAACCTGTAACATGTCTGCTTCTGTTTGAATTTGCTCCATGTTGGAGAAATCTACAACTGGTATTGTAAAATTTACTTTAGATGTTTATAAAGAAGTTAAATGAAGCCTCAGTCATCTGTGTTTACTTTTCTGGCGCTGAATTTACGCTGCGATACTCTAAACAAGTCGAGGGCCACCTCTAGATTTCTCCAGTTTCAATGGCTCAGCATCAACAGTTATCTATGTTGATACAGAGTCTGCCAGCATTTTTTTACCTTTTTTTCCTTTTGCAATAACCTTCCCCAATTTGGCACCCTTCAGTTGGTCTAGAAATGGGTCCTATAAATCATTTCTAGAGTGTCAGGCTGGAGAATGCTAAAAGAAAAAAAAGTGAACATAAACTTGGCTATTTTTTGAATCACTAAGTAAGCTGAAATTGAGTTGCCTTCTCTGAGTTCTTACAAAATAAATGCACATTAGGGGAAAGTCTGCACAAAAATACATATATTCATGAAACTATACACAATGTAATGCATTAAGGAACATGTTGGAGGAAATGTATACATTACATCGCGAACAAAAATGAATCCTTTAAAAAAAAACAGGCGCAATGTTCCCATTTTAAGTGGGAGTTTTCAAAGAATTTTTAAAACTAATCAGAGGATGAGATGAACCAGATTTATGGGTCCTGGAACGAGAAAGCTAGAGAGCCCGAAACAGACGAATATGAAAAAAATGAGAGACTGAAATACAGGTAGTTCTCAGCTGATCATCACAACTGAGCCCAAGATTTATGTTGCCAAGTGAGAAATTTCTTAAGTGAGTTTTGCCTCATTTTACGACTTTTCTTGCTACATTTCTCAAGTGAATTACTGCAGTTGTTAAATTAGTAGGATGGTTGCAGCTTAGGATTTTGGTTTAGAAGTCTGTCCATCTGCTACACACACACACACACACACACACACACACACATACACATCCCAATGAAAAACAGCATCCTGGGAAGTTAGATGGCTTACGGATTCCAACATCACCTGTCTTCTGCTAAATGTCCAGATTGTGGCCAAAATTTCTGTTGCTGAGTGAGACATTTGTTAAGGGAATTGTGATGACCCAGGGTGTGGCACAAAAGCAACATGTCAAATAAGGGCCTTGGTGGCTCAGGCTGTTAAATGCCTGCATTTAAGTTCCAGCTGTCTACAATTACTGTAGGCTCGAATCCCACCAGGCTCAAGGTTGACTCAGCCTTCCATCCTCTCGGGGTAGGTAAATTGAGGACCCAAGATTGTTGGGGGCAATAAGCTGACTTTGTAAAAATGCTGCTTAGTAATAAGCAGGCATATACAATGGAATGAAGGCTATTGCTGAGCACACTGGGTTGTATCCCAAAAATTGTAAGCCGCCCTGAGTCTTCGGAGAAGGGCGGCATATAAATGTAATTTTAAAAAAAAAGCAATAAGAGTCCCTTTATTATCTCCAACTTTGCCCCGAATGTCCAGGTTACCTTCAGCTGGAGAAAAACTCTCCCAGGAACAGCCTTTAACTGTAGAAAATTCAGTCCAAACCAAGGTACATACAAACTGTAACTAAACATTGAAACAAACCAAGCTGAAGTAATTAACTTGATAGGGCAGGAGAAGAAATTGCAGACGTGAAAGCATGGCAAAACTCACACAGTTGGGAAGACGCCAGGAACACAGATAAGCCATGACAATACCAGATAAATTCACGTTTGCTCCCAACAACTTGCTGTGCGCAGCTTCCTCTTTTATACACTGTTCCCAGCTGCAGCTAATGAAGGGAATCAGGGCCCTTTCCATGCAAGCCATGCAACTCACATTGCTCCCTTCTCCATACCTCCGTGTGTGCCCTAGGATAAAGAGGGGGTGGGCCTGGGTCTTTCTGTGAACTCCCACTGCCTTGTTCTACCTTTCCCCTGCTCTGCCCAGTCAGACTTTGCCCTTCCCCAGTTTCCTCCACAGCCAACAGAGCCATACTCCCACTCCCTATCAGCATCCCCTCTGAGTCAGATTCCGACAGGGGCATGACAGGAATTTTGGCCCATTTTAAGGTCTTTCTTGACACCTGTCGTTAAGCGAATCACTGCAATTATTAAGTTAGTAACACAGTTGTTAATTGAATCTGGCTTTGCTGGTTGGAAGGTCGCAAAAGGGAATCACTCGACCCTGGGATGCTGCAACCATCATAAGTACATGCCAGTTGCCAAGCATCCGAATGTCTCCAAATATTTTTTATTATTATTTTATATCATACATTTCCTTTCTATGTTGAGCAGTGTGCTCTCTAGGTGTCCAAGGTGTTAACATACAAATATGATCATCATCATTATGATAATATATATATGATCATATGCAATAATATATAAACAAATATGATAACATCCATCATATTATAACATACATTATCTTCCATTATAGTATCAATTATATAACCATCAGAAATATTTATTCATCTGTTTTTCTTTCTCCTATAAACCATATTTCCCCTAATTCCACTCCTCTAACCTCAATATCTGTCATTTAACCATTTATAGAATAGTTCCCGTGTTATGAAGTAGTCCAAATCTTCTTTTCCTTCAATTTTTAGAGTTAACCTATCCATCTCTGAACATTCCAGAATGTTTTTGATTATACCGTGTTTCCCCGAAAATAAGACACTGTCTTATATTTTTTTTGGCTCCCAAAAACACACTAGGTCTTATTTTCGGGGTAGGTCTTATATATTTATGGTGCCAAATAGTGGGTGTGAGTGTGTAAGAGGGGGTGTTTCACGGGTGCACGGTTGCTCCCTGAAAAGTCTTCCTGGAATTGGAGATTTACACTAGGTCTTATTTTTGGGGTAGGTCTTATATTAGAGCAGGTTTAGAAAATAGTGCTAGGTCTTACTTTCGGGGTAGGTCTTATTTTCGGGGAAACACAGTAATAGCGTCTGCGGGGCATTCAAATGTCAATCACGTGACCATGGGGGATACTGCAATGGTCGTTAAGTGTAAAACATAGTAATAAGTGACTTTTTTCAGGGCCGTTGTAACTCTGAATGGTCATTAAACAAACTGTTGTAAGTCAAGGGCTACCCTTCTCCATAACCCTTCTCCATACCCTCGCTTGTCCTACTACCAGTTACATGCAGACCCCAGTCTCACAGCAGAGACGAGGCAAGAGTTGTGTGCTCAAGTGGATGTAAGTCTATGCATAAGAGAGCTAACTCTTGGGACCAATAAATTAACTTAGCCTTGGATGGTAATTTATTCCACTCTCTTTCATCAACTAGGGTGATGCAGCTGGTACCCAGAGGACCTGTGCACTACCCAATTATTCTTCCCCCTCCCCCCCTCCCCGTTTCAACCTCCCTTGGGGAGGCAATATTGCCACGGAGGCAGATATGATCAATGTTAGCTCAAATCAATCTTGCAGTTGCTCCAGTGTTGCATACAATGTATAAATTCTCCAAATCTATTATTGCACTATTGCCAGCAGCCTGGAAGTCAAGTAAACAAGAATAATAGCAGGTATAATGGCACTGTTTATGGGGGGGGAATAAAAAGAAACCCCAAACATGCCCATCCTGTAGTCCATAAATCTATTACAAAAAAATTGCATCCTATAGTTTAGAAGGAAGTTTTAATTTACTCTTTCCAGAACCATAGAATTGATGCACAACCAAATTAAATTTTGCAGAATGGAGGGTTTTTTTATAAAAAGCTGGATACTGATATTTTTTCCCTCTCCTTCCCTCCTTACATTTTACACTGATAAGCAACATTAGAGATGGTTAATTTTGCCCTGGTCATTTAGAGTTATTTGGAAACTGCCTTAATGCTCAATGCATTCCTTCTCTGAAACACATTTTGTGTGCTGAACTGTGGTTCCCCTTTTTAAAAAAGAAAAAGAAAAAAAGCAATGTTGTCTATAGGCAGTCTCTATTTGCAACCACTCATTCAGTGACCTCCAACAAATCACAAGTACCCACTAGGTAACAATACAATAGCAATAGCACTACGACATGTATACAGTTTGCAATGTCAACCTCTTGCCCCCAACAATCTGGGTCCTCATTTTACTGGCCTGGGAAGGATGGAAGCCTGAGTCAACCCTGAGCCGGTGGGAATCAAACTGCTGGCTGTGGGCAGAGTTAGCCTACAATATTGCACTCTAACCATTGGGAGGGAAGGAAGGAAGGAAGGAAGGAAGGAAGGAAGGAAGGAAGGAAGGAAGGAAGGAAGGAAGGAAGGAGGAAGATAGCAATAGCACTGAGACTTATAGACTGCTTCACAGTGCCTTCAGCCCTCTCTTACAGAATCAGCCTATGGTCCCCAACAATCTGGGTCCACATTTTACCGACCCTGGAAGGATAGAAGGCTGAGTCAACCTTGAGCCAGTGATAATTGAACTGCTGGCTGTGGGCAGAATTAGCCTGCAAATGCTGCATTTTAACCATTGGGGGCAGGTGAGGGAGGGACGGAGGGAGGGAGGGAAGAAATGAAGGAAGGAAGGAAGGAAGGAAGGAAGGAAGGAAGGAAGGAAGGAAGGAAGGAAGGAAGATAGCAATAGCACTGAGAGCTATATACCATTTCACAGTGCTTTACAGCCTCTCTAAGCAGATTTCAGAGTCTATTGCCCCCAACAATCTGGGTCCACATTTTACTGACCTTGGATGGACAGAAGGCTGAATCAACCTTGAGCCGATGAGAATTAAACTGCTGGCAATCAGCAGAGTCAGCCTGCAATAATATTCTGACCACTGCACCATCATGGTAGGTGCATCGGGACTTCGAAGAATTGCTAAACAAATGATCATAAGTCCAGGACTATTTGCACAATCAGTCCTCAATTTACAACCACAACTGAGCCCAAAATTTATGTTGCTAAGCGAGATGGTTGTTAGATGACTTTGGCTCCATTTTATGACCTTTCCTCTGCCACAGCTGTTAAGTGACTATAGTTGTTGACTTAGTAACATGGTTATTATGCCAATCTGGCTTCCCTGTTGATTTTGCTTGTCAGAAGTTCGCCAAAGGGGATTGCATTAACCCGGGATGCTGCAAAGGTCATATATGCAGGTTTCCAAGCGCCCGGAATTTTGATCACATGATGCTGCAACGGTTGCTAAGTGTGAAGAATGGTCATAAGTCACTTTTTTCAGAACCGTTGTAACTTCGAATGGTCGCTAAATGAACTGTTGTGAGTGGTGCGGTGGCCTAGAGGTGGAGCTCTTGCCTCACATCAGGAGGCTGTGAGTTCAATCCTAGGTAGAGGCAGATATTTCTCTCTCTGGGCACAATGAGAATAGATCTGCTGAACAAAACTCCGCATTGGCAACAGGGAAGGCATCCGGCCAGTAATCACTCCATTCGGTTGCCCAGATAGACTCCACCCCATAAGGGATTATGGAAGGAGGAGGAGGAGGAGAAGGGGAGGAGGAGGAGGAGGAGGAGGAAGAGGAGGAGGAAGAAGAGGAGGAAGAAGAGGATGAGGAAAAGGAGGAGAAAGAGGAGGAGGAAGAGGAGGAGAAAGAGGAGGAGGAAGAGGAGGAGGAGGAAGAGGAGGAGAAAGAGAAGGAAGAGGAGGAGGAGGAGGAGGAGGAGGAGGAGGAGGAGAGGAGAAGAAGAAGAAGAAGAAGAAGAAGAAGAAGAAGAAGAAGAAGAAGAAGAAGAAGAAGAAGAAGAAGAAAGAAGATGACTAAATGAACTGTTGTAAATTGATCTTCCCTACCTCTCATTGGTTTTCTATGTTCCTGGCTTATCCCACAGCCCACTGTGTTGCCCCTAAGGAGATGGGGCAAATAGAAGCAGAAAGGATTCTCTTATTTATATTCTTTCCCATCTGGGTTAAAACAAAGCACAACTTTTGGTGGGCAATTCAGAGCTCAGATTTATTCCAGGGGAGAAGGAAGAGCTGTCAGCTGCTTTTAAAAAGTGGCTGCCCAGAGAGCTGAGTTGCATTAATTGTCTACGATGACATCCGTCACAGCTTTTCTTCTCATCCTTGAAAAAAATCACAGAATCCCTAAACAACTCCCAGTCCAGGTAGTCATCCATTACACCAAAACTTCCTTTGACATTTAATCCAATCTTGTTCTGAAACTTAATAAAGCAGATATACATGTTTCCATTTTGATATCTGCTCCTCATCTATTCTCCCGAACAAACAAACAAAAAATCCAATATTTAAGACTACTCATCTTCTCCTCCCCTACAGACACCGCCCGAGGCTTGCAAACAAGGCTGAAAGAAACTGATCAGCTCAGAAAACTACAGCGAGTCCTTAACTTGCGACCACAATTGAGCCCAAAAATTTCTGTTGCTAAGTTAAAAGTTAACTTTGTTAAGTGACTTGTCAGGATTATGGCAGTTCCCCCCATTTAAATTACGAGTCTCGAGCCAAACTTCCAAAACTTCAAAAGCATTTATTGGGAGTTAACATGACTGGCACTGCCTAGGTGTAGCCGACTCTGAGACACATCATTCATTGTCACCCTTGACCCTGGTTTCCCCACCCCACCCCCTGGGTGTATCGTAATTCATATTCTCCAATGGGACACATCCATAGCCAAGAATCATCGATCATGCTCTCCAGTTAGAATTTTGCACGGCAGAAATTCCAGTCACCTAGTTACTATCTTTGAAAACATTTGTGGAATGCACTTTCGATTTCCAAACTGCCACACTGCTCTCCCCTCCCTTTCTGTTGGCAACTCTAAAAAACCATAGAAATATTTTATGAGTTGACATGAGTTTTGCCCCATTTTATGACCTTTCTTGCCACCATTGTTAAGCGAATCACCACAGTTGGCAAGTTAATATTATGGTTTGTTAAGTGACTATGGCTTCCCCATTTCTTCTTAGAAGGTCGCAAAAGGGGATCATGTCACCCTGGGATGCTGCCACCATCATAAATATGAGTCAGTTGCCAATCATTTGAATTTTAATCATGTGACCATTGGGATGCTTTAAAGATCATACATGTGAAAAATGGTCATAAGACACTTTTTTCAGTGAAGTTGTAACTTTGAATAGTCACTAAATGAACTGTTGTAAGTTGAGGACTACTATAATGACCCAAAGGGGTATAGCACAAAGGCAACACAGTCACATAATCACTAGGAGTCCCTTTATTAGCTCCAACTTTGCCCCCAATGTCCTGGTTACCTTCTGGGCTGGGAAAAACTCTCCCAGGAACAGCCTTTGGCTGCAGAGAATCAAGTCCAAAACATGGTCAACCAAAACTGTAACTATAAGTCCAGTCAAGGCAAAATGAAGTAATTAGTCTGGCAGGGCAGGAACAAGAATTCCAGACGTTTGTGACTATGAAAGGATAGCACAAATGGTGTGTAACCAACTGACACACTGCACAAAATGGAAGATGGTTTTATGTTTTTTATTTATTTATTTATTTATTTATTAATGGGACTTATATGCCGCCCCATCTCCGAAGACTCGGGGCGGCTTACAAATAAAACAACAGCAACAATAAATAATTTAAAAGCAGATTAAACTAAATAAGCCCCATTACAATTACAAGTACACCCATAAAAATATCCCTTAAAACTATCCCATAAAAGCCATCCCGTCCCAGAAAATCACAACCCGGATTGGTTAAACAACCAGGTCTTCAAGTCATGGCGGAAGGTGCGGAGGTCAGGGGCCAGACGGAGTCCCAGGAGAAGCTGATTCCAGAGGTCAGGGGCCGCTATAGAATAGGCTCGTCGTCGGGGGACCGCCAGCCGGCATTGGCCAGCCGATGGGACCCCAAGGAGTCCTTGCCTATGTGCTCGCACAGGGCGGTTGGCATTTGATGTCGGCAGGAGCCGCTCCCTTAAATATTGGGGACCCATGTCATGAAGGACTTTGAATGTTAACACTAAAACCTTGAATATCACCCGGAGCGCAACCGGCAGCCAATGAAGGCAGCGCAGGAGGGGGGTAACATGGGAGAACCGGGAAACTCCCATCACCACCCGCACCGCCGCATTCTGCACCAGCTGCAATCTCCGGATGGTATGCAATGTATTTGTTTGCTTATGTTTGTCTTAAAAAATAAAAATCCTAAAAAAAAAAAGAATTCCAGACGTGAAGGCACAGCTGTAATTCAACATGGTTGAGTGGATGTCAGGAACACAGAGAACCAAAATCAACACAAGATAAACTCATGTTTGCTCCCAGCAGCTGCCACACTCAGCATGCATTTCTTTTAAACTCTCTTCCCAGGTGTGGCTAATGAAGGGAATCAGGGCCCTTTCCTCCTCCGTAAGCCACACAACCCATGTTGCTCCCTTCTCCGTTCCTCCCTGCGTGCCCTAGGATGAAGAGGGGGTGGGCCTGAACTGCTTCTCCCTTGTTCTACCTCTCCCCTGCTCTGCCCAGCCAGACTTTGCCCTTCCCCAGTTTCTTCCACAGCCAACGGAGCCACACTCCCGTTCCCTGTCAGCTGTTTGTCTTCCTCCTCGGAGTCAGACTCTGACAGGGGCATGACAGCTACATGTATTAGGAAAGCCTCTGTGAGTCCCACCGGGCTTGGCAATGGCCAGGATGAAAGGACACATCTTCCACTTAGCTTCTAGGAAGAGATTTCCTTTCGCCATAAGTAAACTTATAAAATCAATACAGGTAAGTCTTCGATTTATGACCAGTATTGCGACCAGAATTTCCATTGCTAAGCAAGGCAATTGTTAAGTGTATCCTGCCTGATTTTATGACCTTTTTTGCCATTGTTGTGAATCACTGCGATTGTTAACTGAAGCAAGCAGTTATTCAGTGAATTTGAGCCTCCCCCATGGACTTTTTTCATTTGTTAAATTGACTTGATTCTTGCAAATGGGAATCATGAGACCTTGGGATGGGGCAACCATTGCAAACACATCCCAGTGTCCAAGGGCCCGAATTCTGATCATGAGATTGTGCAGATACTGTCAATCATAAGTCCCTTTTTCCAACACCGTTTGTAACTGAACGGTTTGTATATAAAGGGAAAATGGAAAGGAGATCAGATAAAAATTTTAAAGCCCTGAAATAAAATAGACAGGCTCTTTCCTGTCCCAGGGTGCAAGACGGGGCACAGCCATCTTTATAGGGGAAAAAAATACTCTAAGCAGCAGCAGCTCCACAGCAGAACCAGCCAGCCATGAAGGTGAACCAAATCTTCGCTCCTGTTACTCTGCAAACATTTGTAGTCCCTTAAGGCATTTCCTCAAGAAGCAATGCATCTACTCAAAGAAGTTTTGAAGCTTTCTTCCTGTTATACGCCCATCCAATTTATTCTGAAGCAGCGTTAGATTTTTAATTTGCCTAGGAAAGGTTAAATGTGCACACACGCACACATATATGCAGGTCTTGGCGTATTCGGGTCTTTTCCCGTGTAAGATTGAGACCCAAACACACCAAGACCTGCATACCTATGCCCGTGAAAATCTACAAAAACAAATATGTGTGTGTGTGTGTGTGTACATACATACATACATACATACATACATACATACATATATGGTACTCTTTCAAGAATAAAATAGAATAGAATGTAATATAATAAATATAATATACACACACACACACATATATATATATATACTATATATACACACATATATACACATACATACATCTACATCTATGTAGTGTGTATGTATGTGTGTGTGTATGTATATATATATATATATAATATACACACATACATACACACACACACACACATATATATATTCTTTCAAGAATAAAATATAAGGATATTTTAAATATAAATATAAATATACACATACTGTACACAAACACACACACACACTTTTATTCTTTCAAGAAATAAAACAAAAACCATCATTTGATGCTCAAAGGTGCCCTTTTGTAGCCACAGGATATCCACACATGGGTGCTATCCTTTGAATAACTTTCCTAGAAATAGGGAAAAATATTTGACGGGTTTCATGAAATTTGTATTCAAATTTCATACAAAACTGAAATGCAGGAAAATTATGAAGTTCTTCCCTTTTTGAACGTTGTGGAGGTTTTAACTTTAACATACAAAGTCCTTCATGACATGGGTCCTCAATATTTAAAGGTGCGACTCCTGCCGACATCGAATACTAACCGCCCTGTGCGAGCACATAGACAAGGACTCCTTGGGGTCCCATCGGCCGGCCAATGCCAGTTGGCGGTCCCCTGACAATGAGACTATTCGGTCGCGGCCCCCGACCTCTGGAACCAACTTCCCTTGGAGCTCCGCCTGGCCCCTGACCTCCGCACCTTCCGCCATGACTTGGAGACCTGGTTGTTTGACCAATCCGGGCTGTGACCCTTTGGGTAGGGTGGTTTTATTTTTTGTATTCTTTGTAATTATATTCTCTTTGGGGCTTGTTTAGTTTAATTTCTTTCTTAACCTATTTATTGTTGTTGCTGTTTTTAGTTGTGAGAGTCTTCGGAGAGGGCATACAAGAGAATACAAGTCCCAATAATAAATAAATAAATAAATAAATAAATAAATAAATAACGCATGCACGCCATCTTTCCTCTCGTCCATTCACACACACCCATGCACCCACACACACACCCACAAACACCAAGAGATTAGACTGCCATTTGTCAGAAATGGGGTAAGGTCTCCTGCTTGACCTACAAGGGACCTTGTAGGACTAGATGACCTACATCCCTTCCAACTCTGATTATCTGATATTTGTTACCCACCCACACCAAAGAAGTGCAAACAACATACATAAATAGATCAGAGAAGTACATCTATTAAGAACAGAAAAATAAGCTAAAAGGTACCTAACTCTAAGGACTGGTACTCATCTCTGGGTTTTTTTTGCCAAGGGAACCAGCATTGTCAGAAGATGCTTTTGTTCTCACGTGGCCACCATGACTGTATGCCGAGATGCACAGAACATTGTTACCTTCCCCAAAAAGCGATACCTATTTATCTACTTGCATTTGCATGCTTTTGAACTGCTAAGTTGGCAGGAGCTGGGGCTGGAATGGGAGCTCACCCCATCACACATGGTGCTTGGGTCACAAACTGCCAGACTTCCAGTAACCACTAGGCCACCTTGTTTCTACTTAAGAACAAACCTACACCAAAACATTTATCTTAGGAGACATGACTATACTCAGGCACAAGCATTTCCACGCATTTTAATTAAAAATCTAAAATAGATGCAAAATCGTAAGAATATGAGTGTAAGGTTTGAAAAATAAGAAAATGAGCGCAGCTACGATGGGCAGCTTCCATCATCCATGTCCCCATCTTTGCCGCCCGTGCCTTATCAGCTGGGCAGTGGGCACACCAGTCAAGGCCTCTGAAGCAGAGATGGCATTCAGCAGGTTTTGACCAGTTATGGAGAACCGGTAGCGGAAATTCTGAGTGGTTCAGAGGACCGGCCAATCCCACCTCTGACTGGCTCTGCCAACCCCATCTATTCTCTGCCTCCCATCAAGTCCCAGCTGATTGGCTGGGTCTCCTTTGGTTGCCTGCACAGGAGAACGGAGCTGGAAAGCAGGTTAGTAGGGATGGGGAGGGAATGGGGATTTTGCAATAACCTTCCCCCAGGAGTGGGGAGGGAATGGGGATTTTACAGTATCCTTCCCCTGCGATGCCCACCAAACCATGCTCAGCAAGCCACGTCCACATAACTGGTAGTAAAAAAAAATGAATCCCACCACTGCTCCGAAGGCATTAAAGTTTGGTGGCATCTATGGGAGAAGGCAAGTTATTTGCTTCCGTGCCTTAAAATATTAATGCGAACTCTTCAAACCAGGCTCCAGACTAATTTAAACCTGTTGCGAGTTAGTACAGCAGAACGGTGGAATAACATTCGGCAGTTCAGCAGCGGTGACAGTCGAGACTCCAACTCAATATATCATTGGAAAGTACAAATCCTTTCTGTATCCTGACAGACAAGAGAGCATTAAATAAATAAATAAAAAGTTGAGGGGAATTTGTAGTCTAGAACAGCATCTTCCATAAAAGTTCACATTTTTTTTTAAAAAAAATAACAACTGGATTCGGCGTTCAATTACTTTACCCTTTCGAAAGTGTGAGAGACACGGGTGTTAATCAAACAAGTAATTTGCAAATGTTGTTCCTCGGTAAATGTCATGCGCAAGCAGATATTTAGAATGAGGGCATGCAGAGAACATTGCAGCCAGGTAGCTGTGCATGTCTTGTTTTTGTCTGTCTTGAGACAGCAAGGAAGAAACGCACGTTGTCATCTTCTCTGTCAAGAGTTTCAGCAAACGGAGGGCGGCATTGCCCCCAGCTTGGCTTCAGAGTTCCCACTCATCAGGAAGCTACCTCTCCCAACTCTGTCCATCTCTTTCTCCCTCTTCCCCCTTTGAAAGATTAACACCGCATCTTTGTGTGTCCCATAATTTATGCTTGTCTGCAGCACAAGCAGAAAAAAGGAAAATGACTTGTGATTCCTTTCTGGCTGACCCAGGGCAAAGTTTTGGAAGCCGGAGCCAACGAGGGAAACATCTAAATAGCTTCTTCAAGAATCACTGGACACAACTGAGAAAAAGGTATTTGGGAGGTTGTTGACTTCCCAAGCCTTGTTGACCTGAATACTTAGCAGCTACGGGCAGCCATAGGAAGGAGAAGGCTATAGAAAACCCTTCAATTTCATTAGCTCCATGATCTTCTGGAGATGGACTGAGACCTTCAGTAGGGTGGTGTCCTATTCTAAGGAGAAGTAGATCACCAATACCAGGAAAGGGGAGGGAAGGGAAGGGGAAGGGAAGAATACAGAATATAGAATAACAGAGTTAGACCTTGGAGAACTTCTAACTCAACCTCCTGCTCAAATAGAAGACCCCATATTATTCTGGACAAATGGCTGTCTAATCTCTTCTTGAAAATCCTCCAGTGATGGAGCACCCAAAACTTCTGGAGGCAATCTGTTCCACTGGTTAATTATTCTCACTGACAGGAATTTCCTCCTTCATTCTAGGTAGGATTTCTCTTTAATGATCCACCTATTGCTTCTTGTCCTGCCCGCAGGTGCTTGGGGGGAATAGATTGACCCCTCCTCTTCTTTGTGGCAGACCTTCAAATATTGGAAGACTGTTATCAGGTCTTCTTTGTGCTTGGATAGACATACTCAGTTCCTTCAACTGTTCTTTTTATGTTTTAGCCTCCAGTTCTCTAATCATCCTTGTTACTCTTCTCTACATCCTTTCTAAAGTCTCAACATCTGCTTTGTATCGTGGTGACCAAAACTGAATGCAGTATTCCAAGTGTGGTCTTACCAGTGCAGTATAAAGTGGTACTCAGACTTTACATGCCCTTGATATTATCCCTGTATTGATGCAGCCTAGGACTGCATTGGGGGGGGAGGAGGAGGAGGAGGAGGAGGAGGAGGAGGAGGAGGAGGAGGAGGAGGAGGAGGAGAGGAGGAGGAGGAGGAGGAAGAGGAAACAGTCACAAGAAATGCAAAAGACCTTCATTATAATGGGGTCATATCAAGCTGGAACAAACCCATGTTTCTTCTAAGCCTGAGAGGTGGAAAGATTGATACTGAGTATTATGAAACCTGAAAGGGCATTTTTTAAAAGTCTTGAAATGGTTACAGAACTAAGAGAAATCTGGACTGATCCGTGCTGAAGACGCAGTGCTTTCTGAATTCTTACCCCAAGTAAAAAGTAACATGCCGGCTCCAGCAATTCACCCAAAAGACACCCCAAATAAGATAGCAAGGAGGTGGGTTGATTACTCCACTTTTGATTATAGTCTCTATCCTAAAGGCTTAATTAAAAGTGGCCTTTAATTACAACAGCTAGAAGCAGCACCCATAAATTAATACAGAATATATAACCCAGAGGTCCATCAGAGGCAGGGTGTTTGATTAGACTTGACGATAGATTATCTGCCCAGCCTTCAAATTCCCCAGCTCCACAGGAAGCCTTGTTTATGCAAACCTTCTATTTCTCACAAAACAGACAATAGGAAGAGGGTGGAAGGGGGAAAAAAGAAAGAAAAAGAAAAGCCTTCATGAATTGCAGATTTATTTATTTATTTGCCGTTAATGTTAAAGCAGCAAAAATATGCACGGGAAAAAAACAAACCCCACAACCACCCAAGTTGAGTTGTCAAGGGAGATAATTGGTTTTGACAGGCCTACAAGTCAATTCGTCAGTGTTTGGTGACTTGTTTGGAAATTGTCCCACACCCCAGTCCCAAAGGACAGCTTGTAATCACTCGTAAACCTCATATTAGGTGCCGAGTTAAATATCATTAGATCTCAGGTACTGCCAGAGCGCAATAAACGAGTACTAATGTGTTACTCTAACCTTCTGCATCACCTCAAGGACGTACCAGCCTAGCAAAGGTTAGGAAGATGATGGCTCAAATTGCAAATTGCTTGTAAGCGAGAGAATTAAAGCGGAGGTACAGCACTGTGTAGCCTACAAAACATTTTAAGAGGAACGGCGAGGGATCTATTTAATAACCATCTCCCTTTTGTATCCTCTATTTTAAAAGTTTGTTTCCGGCAAGGCAGAAAATTAAATGGAACAAAATAAAAGGGATTCTTCAAACCCATCCAGTATCTAAATTAATAAAAAGCAAATTAAGGTGCCATTCAGTAATAACCACAATGAAGCTATATTATTATATTGTGTAAAAGAACAGGTTGGTATTTTAAGTCTATTTTGTTAAAGGTGATATCGGATGGCAGGTTTATTTCCAAGGAGTTAAACACTAATTGCTTGACAAAAGACAGAAATAGAACTAATGTCAGACTCCAATATAATTCAGGTTTCCATACGCTTAAAATTGTATTTGTATAACTCCCTTTGTTCAAGTTATAGTTAATGAATGTAAACAAAAAAAACTGTTTGAGTATATTTCCTTTTTAAATGTTGAACAATGTCAGCAAAGGAGGCCTGGAAAAGTCTCAACAATCTGGCTCCAATCTTCATTTCTTGTGGTAATGCCACCCAGAGTCTCTCAAAGTGAAATAGGTGGCATATAAATTCAATCAATCAATAAATAAAACTAATCAACTCAGCTTTGGAGTGAATGCCACCTCATTTCTGGCAAATGTAAATGCAAACATAAATATGCTTAATTTTGTACTTTAATATTCAGAAAAGTTAAGAGGGATGACCAACCACAAAAATCTTTACAGGCAGTTCCGACTTAATGACCACATTTGAGCTCAAATTTCCATTGCTAATACAGACAGTTATTAATTTTGCCCCATTCTAGGACCTACCTTGCCACAGTTGTGACATGCATCACTGCAGTTCTTAAGTTAGTAACAGGTTGTTAAGTGAATCTGGTTTTGCTAGTCATAAGGTTGCAAAGGGTGACCACATGACCCCAGCTGTCATAAATACATGTGTGATATGTAGAATTATACCTGTGAAAATATAAAAGCAATGGTAACACCATTTTTAACCTCTGTGTTCACCTAAGATAACCTGTGATAATTTACTGGAATATTATGTAAGAATTCTCTATTGTTTTGCATAAAGGTATATATATATATATATATATATATATGTTTTCGTAGATTTTCACGGGTAAAGGTATGTAGGTCTTGGTGTATTGGTCTTGTCCGTGTAAGATTGAGAATACCTTGGCAACGTTTCGACGAAATCTCATCCGTCATCTTCAGGCTGGTGTCTTCAGCTTCGTTCTCCTGGGAGAACGGCTGAAGACCACTGAAGATGACTTGAGACGTTGCCAAGTATTCTCAATACAGACAAGACCTACACAAGATATATATATATATATATATATATATATATATATATATATATATGTAGGTCTTGGTGTATTCGGGTCTTGTCCCGTGTAAGATTGAGAATACCTTGGCAACGTTTCGACGAAATCTCAACCGTCATCTTCAGACTTGCCATATATATATGGCAAGTCACGCTGTCCAGTGTCATGTTAATGATGGAAATTACTGGAAATGGAAATGGGTAAACAGGATGAGGAAACAGATGGTATACTACAGTAGGGGTGTTGCATAGCTGGATACGTAGCTGGATAGATTGTGAACCCGGAAAGGGGTAGAGACTGTATATTTGAACCTGTATATAAACCCCAGCCTTCCTGGGAACCATGTCTTCTGCCCATGAGCAGAATTCCCTTTTGCAAAAGCTTCATAATAAAGCTCTTATATATTATTCACGTGTCTCCGGTGTCTCCTGAATGGTTGATTTTTATCACAACATGCCAGTTGCCAAGCACCTGAATTTTGATCACGTGACCAAGAGGATCCTGCAATGGTCATAAGTGTGAAAAACGGGCCTAAGTCCCTTTTTTCCCCCAATGCTGTTGTAACTGCGAAAGTTCATTACTGAATGGTTGTAAGTTGAGGATGACCGGTTTTGCAATTTAAGGATTGTATTAAATTGTCGTGACTCTTGGTGGCCATTGAAATTCATAGAAGACAGCAGCCTCTGCTCGAAAAATCTCACATCCATCCATTGCCTGTCTAAAAGTCATTCCCCATGGATTAAGGCACGGTGCCCATGATGTAGCTGGACATATTTACTGGATTAAATGTTCAGCTTTGGCTCAGCGCGCTGTACTGTGGCCTAGCATACTATATGAATGCAGCTGATTGTAGTTTAGTCAAGGATCATTTTTAAAGCTGACCTGGGTTAGTTAGATGTTTGCTTTCAGCCAGTGAATACAATTGAGGAGTTGTTCCACAGAGACTGCCATTCTTCCAATGTTAAAGTCAAAATGCTAACCATTTGCCCAGATCCTGAAAATGTTAGCCTCTTCTCCAGCTTGTTTAAGTCTGGCTTTGCAAAAGAAAATAACGCAATAATTCACAATAATTCACGAGAAGAGTTCTCCAGTCCTCTACTCATAACAGAATACCTTATGCCATCAGACTTGAAATTTTAGACCTAGACAACCTAAAACTACTCCACCTTCGGTCCGATCTAAGTATAGTACCTAAACGTATCTATTGCAATGTCCTACCTGTCAATGAATACTTCAGCTTCAACCACAACAATACAAGAGCACACAATAGATACAAACTCAAGGTAAACCGCACCAAACTTGATTGCAGGAAATTCGACTTCAGCAACAGAGTGGTCAATGTCTCGAATACGCTACCTGACTCTGTGGTTTCTTCCCCAAACCCCAAAAACTTTAACCTTAGACTGTCTGCTATTGACCTCACCCCTTTCCTAAGAGGTCTGTAGGGGGCGTGCATAAGCACACCAACGTGCCTACTGTCCCTGTCCTATTGTTTCTTTTTTTTTATTTGTATCCATTTCATGTATTCATAACCATGTTTATACTTATACCTGTTATCTAATACTTGCTTGACAAATAAATAAATAATAAATAAATAAACAAATTGCAAATATTCTAAGATCTGCAGGGTTTTTCATCTAACTTGATAGAGGTGGTGCATCCATTGTAGCATTATTCTGGGGCCTCTTGAAAGCTTCCGATACCATCAACCATGGCAGCCTTCTGGATTGGCTTCAGGAGTTGGGAATGGGAGACACTGTGTTATGGTGGTTCTCCTCCTTTAATGGCCAGTTCCAGTTGATGTTTGATAGGAAAGGAGAAGTCAAGCTCTGAACCCTGCAATGTGGGCTTCCCCAGGGTTTGAGCCTTCTCATTTCTCCTTAATATCTGTCAGAGTATATTCATGAACTGGAATAGAGCTTAATAACGAAGTCAACCAATGAATAGGCATGGTAACAGATCAGCCCATGGGAGCTGAAACTAAAAGAAGCTTGGGTGTGGCTCTTCAGTGTGTGTGTTTGTGCTCTGAGCTCTGAAGCTGCTGCTTGTGTTTTGCCAGTAACTACTACCACGCTGAAAGAATCTACTATTTGTATTGTACATTTACTCATATTTATTACGTATATAAAGAAGTTAAGGAATCCTGCTGAATCAGTCATCTGTGTGTGCTTTTCTGGATCTGAATTTCTGCTGCAAACTCTAACAACATCTACATTGGGATGTCCAACCTTGGCAATTTTAAGACCTGAATCCACCAGCCAGCTATCAACTATAGACTATGCTTCTAGTCCAACCCCCTGCTCAAGCAGGAGACTCTATACCCATGATGGCGAACCTATGGCACACATGCCACAGGTGGCATGCAGAGCCATTTGTGCGGGCATGCGAGCCCTAGGCAAACTTACCTGCATTGCACATGCGTGCACCTCCCAGCTGATTTTTGGCCCATTTGAGGCCTTTTTCAGCCTCCCAGAGGCTTGAGGGAAGTCTCTGCAGCTTTTGCAGGCCGAAAAATAGACCTGTTTCGTCACTTCCTGTATTTCCGGAAATACCGGAAGTGACAAAATGGGCCCATTTTTTGGCCTGCAAAGGCTGCAGAGGCTTCCCTCAAGCCTCTGGGAGGCCGAAAAAAGCCTCAAATGGGCCAAACATCAGCTGGGAGGCACAGTGCAGGTAAGGGAGTGGCATGGGGGGGAGGGAGGAGGATTGAGCATGCATGAGCAGGGGCATGGGGGGCGTGCGCATTGCCTTCTGGGTACTGGCACGTGAGCGAGTGCAAGCACGCACACAATTTTTGGCACAGGAGCCCAAAAAGGTTAGCCACCACTGCCCTACCATTCTGGACAAATGACGGTCTGGTCTCTTCTTGAAAACCTCCAGTGATGGAGCATCTACAACAGGGCTGTCAAACTCTCAGCCCACAGGCTGGATGTGTCATGGACTGGATGTGTCATGCGCTGGCCACACCCATGCCTGGTTTAGCAAAGGGGGAAAAAGTTCTGATATGTCACGTGACACCACCGTGACAACATGAGTTTGACACTCCTGACCTACAACTTCTGAAGGCAATCCGTTCCACTGATTAATTGTTCTCACTGTCATGCAATTCCTCCTTATTTCCAGGTTGGGTCTCTCTTTGGTAAGTTTCTATCCATTACTACTTCTTTTGCCCTCTGGTGCTTCGGAGAAGAGGTGAGCCCCTCCTCTCTGTGACAGCCCCTCAAGTTGTGGAAGACTGCTGTCATTTCACCCCTAGTTTTGGCTCCTGGTTTTTGTGTAATTTTGTTGTGCTTAGTTTTGTTGTGGTTGTTTATGTTGTTTTACTTCAGACTGAGAGCTACCCAAAGTCAGTTATGAGATGGGCAGCTATATCAATGTTTTCAATAAAATAAATAAACTTCTTCTCTTTCTTTCCCATTCTTTCTCATCCCAACTGTTACACTAGCAGACACTATTTTCAGTCGTTCAGTCTGGCAGAGCCAAGAAAGAATGGTAATTCCACTAATGGCATTTTAATGGTGGCCATTAAACAAAAGTCTCCCACTTAATCTGTCTGGACACATTTGCCACGAAAATGAGTGGGCTTCCTTGTTCTCAAAGATCTAACAATCTGAAGCTCAGACAGCAACAAACTTATGAGAAAAGATTTGCCACTCCCATAATAGCTGTGATGACCGGGGGTGTGGCACAAAGGCAACACAGTCAGTTAATCAGTAGGAGTCCCTTTATTAGCTCCAACTTTGCCTCCAGTGTCCTGGTTACCCTCTGGCTGGAGAAAAACTCTCCCAGGAACAGCCTTGGGCTGCAGAGAATCAAGTCCAAAACATGGTCAACAAAAACTGTAACGATAAGTCCAATCAAGACAAGATGAGGTAATTAGTCTGGCAGGGCAAGAGCAAGAATTCCAAACATGAAGGCATGGCAATAACTCAACACAGTTGCAAAGACACCAGGAACACAGATAAGTATAGTCAACACAAGATAAACTCATGTTTGCTCTCAGCAGCTGCCACATGCAGTCTGCATTTCTTTTAAACTTTCTTCCCAGGTGTGACTAATGAAGGGAATCAGGGCCCTTTCCTCCTCCATAAGCCATGCTACCCACGTTGCTCTCTTCGTTGTGTTCAGAGTGTGGCAGCATAAATTCAGTGCCAGAAAAGTAAACACAGATGGCTGAGGCTTCATTTAACTTGTTTATAAACATATGAAGTAAATTTTACAAACCAGTTGTAGATTTCGCCAACATGGAGCAAACTCAAACAGAAATGTTGCTCTCTTCTCTGTTCCTCCCTGTGTGCCCTAGGATGAAGAGGAGGTGGGCCTGGGTCTTCCTCTGAACTCCCTCTCCCTTGTTCTACCTCTCTCCTGCTCTGCCCAGCCAGACTTTGCCCTTCCCCAGTTTCCTCCACAGCCAATGGAGCCACATTCCCACCCATGTCAGCTGTTTGTCTTCCTCCTCGGATTCAGACTCCGACAGGGGCCTGACAATAGCCACGCTGGCTAAAAAATTCTGGGAGTTGATAGCCACATATCTGAGAGACAACCACATAAGGGCTGTTGGTGTCCAAGGGATTGGATGTGGTGAAGCTTTGAGAAAGGTAAATGACCAATTGGCACATGGTTGATTTGAAGAATTACAATAACAAGAAAACGAAGAAGAAAATATTTATAGTTCATGGGTTAACTGTGAGGTCCTTGGTACTCTCTGAATTTGGTGGTTTTCCTGTAGACCAAGGGCCTCCAGACTTGGCAATTTTAAGACTTGTGGCTGGGGAATTCTGGGAGTTGAAGTCCACAAGTTTTAGAGTTGCCAAGTTTGGAGACCTCTGTTGTAGGCATTTCATTACCAAACTAGGTACCACTACCTTCTAGCACTGACGATGTAACTTGGTTTCTATTAATGTTTTTTTTAAATAATTTGATTAAGCTTATCAAAGGGTAACATACAAATGAAAATGAAAATAGTGGGAAAAGGAGGGAAGGAAAAGGGGAAAGAAGTTTGGCAAAGAGGAAAAAAATAAAGAAAAGCATTGAATTCTGACTCTTTTTAGCATGGTAGAATAACATAACATTACAGCCTCAACTTTTTACTTCTACATACTTAATATGTCCTAGCCATTTCTATAACAAATCTATTCAATCAGCAGAATCCAAAGTCATGATATTACCTAGTTTGATATTGAAACGTATGTAAGAGAACAACCGAGCTCAGAAAGCATAAAAAACACTAAAAGAAAAGAATAAATCAAGGAAATCAGCATGATTGGAGAATGGATGGGAAGGTACAAGGACAGTGTCTGTCAACCTGGCCAAGTTCTAGTTGTGAATCCTTCAACTCCTCAATATGCCTGTACTGATCGGGGGATTCTGGGAGCTAAAGTCCCCGCATTTGAAAGTTCCCTAGGTTCAAAGAGCTTGTATGGAAGCTCAAAAAGGGGTTGGTGCCATAGAGATTTTTTGAACAAGTTTCAACAAATCAGCAGAAGTCTTCTAGTTCTGAATCCTTACCCATGTTCGTTCTTGCGTTATTCAAGAATTAACTGATTCAAGAAATTCAGAATTAGGTTTTGAGTTTGTTAATGGTTTGAGACATAGGTTGCAGAACAGGGCTCAGAATCCAGAAGCTCATCAAGGAAGAGGAATGAGTAGATGTAAAAGATGTTCAGAAAACCAGTGGTGGGATTCAAAAAATTTTACTACCAGTTCTGAGGGCATGGCTTGGTGGCCATGGCTTGGTGCGCGTGGCAGGGGAAGGATACTGCAATATCCCATTCCCTCCCCACCCCACTAACCTGCTTTCCAGCTCCGTTCTCCTGGGCAGGGCAACCAAAGAAGACCCAGCTGATCAGCTGGGACTCAATGGGAGGCAGAGAAGAGATGCGGTTGGTGGGGCCAGTCAGAGGTGGCATTTGCCGGTTCTCTGAACTATTCAAAATTTCTGCTACTGGTTCTCCAGAACTGGTCAGAACCCGCTGAACAGCACCTCTGGTTCAGATGTTAGAAAGTGTGCAGAGGAGAGCAACAAAGATGATCAGAGGACTGGAGGCTAAAAAATATGATGAATGATTGCAGGAATAGGGTCCATCCAGTCTAATGAAGAGGAGGATTAGGGGTGACATGATGGCGGTCTTCCAGAGCTTGAAGATCTGTCACAGAGAAGAGGGAGACCATCTATTCTCCAAAGAATCTGAAGGTTGGACAAGAAGTAATGGATGGAAACATATCAAAGAGAGGTCCAACCTAAAACTAAGGAGAAATTTCCTGACAGAACAATTAACCAGGGGAATGGCTTGCTTCCAGAAGTTGTAGATGTTCCCTCACTGGAGGTTTTTAAGAAGAAATTGGACAGCTATTTGTCTGGAATAATATTGGGCCTCCTGCTGGACCGGGGTGGGTGCTGCACTAGAAGACCTCCAAGGACCCTTCCAACTCTGTTATTCTGTATTCTATACTGTGAGGAAAGCTATGGCTCAGAGACAAAGATCTTATTAAACCCAGAAAATGAACCCCATGTTTTTCACAGGGACGATGTCACTTCAGTTCCTCCCATCTTGTTGAAGGATTCCTGAGAACCAGCCTGGGAAATACACCTGTCAGTTGGGATAAGGCTATCAAACCAGATGCACACACTGTAAGGCAGTTTCATTTATCTACGTTAAGAGTCAGCAATATGATACCTGGGGAAGCCCTGACATTGGCAACATCCCTAAGCAATACCCCAACATTAAATGAAAATGTTAAAACCATCCGATATCTCAAGAGACAGTCCAATCTTACTCGCTGTTAGCATATACACATCAGGTCAGGTGTGTCAAAATCTCTCCAGGGCAGTTTTGAAGCTTTTTCTCCAAACATGATCAATCCCTGTTTATATGCAAGGATATGTAAACAGTGGTTTATGACCACAAATGGGACAATTATGTCCATTGCTAAGCAAGGTAGTTGTTAAGTGAATTGTGCCTGATTTTGCAACCTGTCTTGCCACAGGTGCCAAACAGATCCCACCAGTTGTTAAGTGAATCAAATCCCACATTGACTTTGGTTGTCGGAAGCCGACTGGACACAAATGGTCATCACACAAGCAGTGGTGGGATTCAAATTTTTTTTACTACTGGTTCTGTGGGCGTGGCTTGGTGGGCGTGGGGTGGCTTGGTGGCAGAGATGGTATCCAGCTGGTTCTGACCAGTTCTGGAGAACCGGTAGTGGAAATTTTGAGTAGTTCGGAGAACCAGCCAATCCCACCTCTGACTGGCCCCACCAACCCCATCTCTTCTCTGCCTCCTGAGACCCAGCTGATCGGCTGGGTCTTCTTTGATTGCCCTGCACAGGAGAACGGAGCTGGAAAGCAGGTTAGTGGGGTGGGGAGGGAAGGGGGATTTTGCAGTAACCTTCCCCTGCTACGCCCAGCAAGCCACACCTGCCAAGCCAAGCCATGCCCACAAAGCCATGCCCACAGAACTGGTAGTAAAAAAAATTGAATCCCACCACTGCTTGGTGGGTGTGGCTTGGTGGGCATGGCAGGGGAAGGATACTGCAAAATCCCGATTCCCCCCCCCACCCCACTAACCTGCTTTCCAGCTCCATTCTCCTATGCAGGGCAACCAAAGAAGACCCAGCCGATCAGGTGGGACTCAATGGGAGGCAGATGGAATTGGTGGGGCCAGTCAAAGGTGGTATTTTCCGATCCTCCTCAGAATTTCCGCTACCGGTTCTCCAGAACTGGTCAGAACCTGCTGAATACCACCTCTGATCACATGTCCACCCAACCCCTCAACCCACCCTCCAAGTGTCAACCCTGAAGCTGATCTGGCTGTGGCCATTTTCCTTTCTGTAGTTTTTTTTCTATCTGAATTTCTTTTCATATGGCTTCAGGCTTGACACAGCCTGGAGCTGGGGATGGGGTAGAGATAGATGGGGTTTTGTAGCCAAAACAAAACAGTTCTCTCATGAATCAAGGACATTCCAACTGTTGGCTGGCCAGAGGAGGAGGAAAGACCAAGCCAGTACCCAGACTGGACACGGTGACTCATTGTTTGGGGGGAAAGGAAAATTTCACTTTTTAATGAAGTGAGAAAGCGCGGGAACACTCAGGGTTGGCTTTCCACCAGTGTGTACCAAGATGATATCTCCTAATAAAATTGTTCTTTGAGGAATCAACTTGCCTTGGAGTTCTGTTTGCAATGAGTGTATTACTTGGAACCCTGACACCAAGATGCTGTAACTGTCATAAATTCATGGGGGTTGCCAAGCACCCAAATTTTGATCATGTGAATGTGGGGGTGCTGCAGTGGTTATTAATGTGAGGACCAGTCGTAAGTCACCTTTTCAGCACTGTTGTAACTTCAAATAGCCTGTAAACAAATGCTTGTAGGTTGAGGACCTGTATTGTATTGAATACCTGTATTGTATTGAAGACCTGTATTGTATAATACCTACTAAGTCAAGGTGAAAAGTTAGTATCTGTAGGAGATGACCAGGCTGAGCCTGAAGGAGGGGTCAAGCACATCATCAGTCTTGAGTCCCTTTGTGCCCACAAGAGACTTAAGTCCAGCCCTCCAGCCCTCCTTGAATTCCACTGACTCTTATCAGCCGCCATTTTGCCTTGACTGTTAATAGTTCAGATTCTTGTAGAGAGTGTTAGCATGCAATAAACTTGTATTCATTTAAACAACCCCATTTCCTGATTTCTTGTGCCTGACATTAGGGAACATCTCTTCTAAGACTCTTGCCTCACCTGTTATCCAGCTGAGGGCTATGCTGTCTCTTATCTGACCATTCCTGTAGGAGATGACCAGACTGAGCCTGAAGGAGGGGTCAAACACATCATCATTCATGAGTCCCTTTGCATCTACAGGAGATCTAAGTTGAGCCCTCCTTGAATTCCACTGACTCTTATCTACCACCAATTTGTTTTGACCATTAGTAGTTCAGATTCTTATAGAGAATGTTAGCATGCAACAAACTTGTACTCATTTGAACAACCCCAGTACCTGATTTCTTGCACCTGGCTGTTTCATAGTAGTTTATTAAAGCCGTTTGTTGATTCTTCCTTGAGGCCAGCAGAACGTGTACCTCTGAAGTCTTTGTTCATTGCAGGGCATGAACATTATGAGGTTAAGAAAATTTTGGATTCTAGGATTTTCAGGGGTAAATTACAATATTTAATCTATTGGAAAGGCTATCCAATTTCACAAGCGACTTGGGTTAATAGCTGGAAAGTAAATGCTGATAGATTGGTGGGGAAATACCATGAAAAATATCCACACAAGCCAAAACTGAATTCTGTGGGTGGCAGAGGTGGTTAAAATGTGCATTGTACGTTTGTGTTTAACCTAATTTCAATATTTGTGTATTTTATGTCATTGCAGGGGTTTCTTTTCAAATGAGGGAGGGCAGCCTGTCAAGCCCAAAATTGACATATGTGTAGCCATTTTAGTTAGGCTTAGTATATATCATTTTTCTTACTTTCTCTGTGGCAGTCATGGGGGAAGGATTTCGGGCTTGTCACATTGCTAAGGGGGGAGGAGTGGAGATAAAGAGAGTTGTTTTGGCTAGGTGATTCTTCTTCCTGTGGGAAATGAGCTGTACATGCTTGGGGCCCCTTGAGGTGGAGATTTATGACATCAAGCAATGTTGAATTACTTCTATTGGAGGATGTGACTTTTGGGGGTTGTTTCTAACCTGTAATATTGTGGAGTAATTCCGGGTTGTGTCAGATCCGGAATTACCATGGATTTTGCCAATTTGATGCTTTCCTAAATAAAAGAAATTGTCTTGGAAGATGGACTTTGTTCTTTTCTTTTTAAATGGATTTCATCACTTGGAAACCTGACACTGGCATTATCTGTTTCCATTCTGTGCTAAGTCTGCATCATTCGTAACGCAAATTTCCTTGCCCCACAAGTACCAAGCTATGAACTATTAAGATCACAAAATCCTAGATATGCGACCAAGATACCCAATTTCCTTAAGAACAATAATTCCTGCTCAAATGCCAGCAGTTAATGAGATTGGCAACCTTTAATCGGTCTGATTAGCAAATAAGAGAGTGACTAACACAAAGGCTGGCCTCAGATCACGCTAAGCTTTCACATGGTGAGCGAACACAATCACTGTGGTCTCTCAAATTGTGAGTTGTGATCCAGGTTCTGCAAATGTCTACCTTGAGGTCTCTTTGCTGATACAAGTCACTCCATAGGTATGAATTTTCCAGCTTATTTGGAAGAGGGGCAGCTTCCTGAGCTCTGTAAATTATGCCTTTATTTATAAGAGGCAGTTTGTTTCCCACTTAGGGGGCCTCCCAAACCCCTGGAACCTCTATGATCCCCATGCTGGTTGAAGACAAGAAATGGATTCCAGCACATTTGGGAGTCAGGCATGGCGAAAAAAACTACATTGGTTGTTTGGAGCTCCTTTTGTTCTGATCAAAAGTATAGGAGTTCTTGAGTTAGGACCATAATGGAGCCCTGTCCATTACAGTCATAAGTCATCATCATCATCATCTTCTTTTAATGACCCCATAATCCCTTGTGGGATGGAGTCTGGGCAACTGAATGGAGCTGAGTGTTTACTGGCCAGATGCCCTTCCTGTCACCAATGCGGAGTTTTGTTCTCAAGGTGCCCAGAGAGAGAAATATCTGTCTCTACCTCCGATCGAACTCACAACCACTAGAAACATCACCACTCATAGTCGGAAGTCATAAAACGGGAGGAAACTCTCTTGACAACTTGCTTAGCCATGGAAATTTGGGGATCAATTGCTATCGTAAATTGAGGACAAGTGAGACCTTGTCATAGCTGAAGAAGCTTCTTGGATGAGAAGTGAAACACCTTCAAAAGCAAAAACAAGAAAGTCCAGTTGCCTCAAGAAAAAGCACCTGTCATTCCCTTGTCAGAGTCTGAATCCGAGGAGGAAGACAAATAGCTGACAGGGAGTGGGAGTGTGGCTCCGTTGGCTGTGGAGGAAACTGGGGAAGGGAAAAGTCCAGCTGGGCAGAGCAGGAGAGAGGTAGAACAAGAGAGAGGGAATTCAGAGGAAGACCCAGGCCCAACCCTCTTCATCCTATGGCACGCAGGGAGGAACGGAGAAGGGAGCAACGTGGGTTGTGTGGCTTACGGAGGAGGAAAGGGCCATGATTCCCTTCATTAGCCACACCTGAGAATGAAAGTTAAAAAGAACTCAATGCTGACTGTGGCAGCTGCTGGGAGCAAACGTGAGTTTATCTTGTGTTGACTTTGCTTATCTGTGTTCCTGGCATCCTCCCAACCATGTTGAATTACTGCCGTTCCTTCACATCTGGAATTCCTTCTCTTGCTCTGCCAGACTAGTTACCTCATCTTGCCTTGATTGGACTTATGGTTATAGTTTTTGTTGACCATGTTTTGGACTTGATTCTCTGCAGTCAAAGGCTGTTCCTGGGAGAGTTTTTCTCCAGCCCAGAAGGTAACCAGGACATTGGGGGCAAAGTTAGAGCAAATAAAGAGACTCCTACTGATTATCTGACTTCGTTGCCTTTGTGCCACACACCTTTGGGTCATCACAGTATCTTTGGGACAACCATGACCTGGATGACTGAGAATCTTTACAGACAAGTGACTTTGCTGATTTTGAAAACGAGAAGTCAAGTTAATAGTTGAAGGAAGATAAACAAGAAAACCCACAATTGTGGGCTAGGCTGGGAAACGTATTTTAAGAGATGGTAGAAGGCAGCAATTGCAAACCAATTCTGCACTTTTGCTGAAAAACCATGAATTCAACAGGTGCCAAACCACAGGAGGAGACTTTAGCTCTTATTAATTTGATGATACAATATCCTGGCATCCTATCTCTTGTGGTCATTTGTGGGTAGTCCACAACTTACAAGCATTATGAGCCACAGTGGCACAGTGGTTGGAGTGTAGTACTTGCAGACTACTTCTGCTGCCTGCTGTCTGCCTGCAATTCAGCAGTTCAAATCTCACCAGGCTCAAGGTTGACTCAGCCTTCCATCCTTCTGAAGTGGGTAAAATGAGGACCCAGATTGTTGGGGGCAAAATGCTGACTCTGTACACCACTTAGAGAGGGCTAGAAAGCACCATGAAGCGGTATATAAGTTTAAGTGCTATTCTCTTCTCTTCTCTTCTCTTGCCACGGTGGCACAGTGGTTAGAATGCAGTATTGAAAGCTAATTCTGCTGACTGCCAGCAGTTGATCTGGACCGGCTCAAGGTTGACTCAGCCTTCCATCCTTCCCAGGTAGGTAAAATGAGGACCCAGATTGTTGGGGGACAAATAGGTCGACTCTGTAAACTGCTTAGGGAGGGCTGTAGTAAAAGCATTGTGAAGCAGTATATAAATCTTAAGTGCTATTGTTATTCCTATCTATTATCTAACTGTAGTGGTGCAGTGGTTAGAATGCAGTATTGCAGGCTAATTCCGCCAACTGCCAACAGTTCGATCCTGACCGGCTCAAGATTGACTCAGCCTTCCATCCTTCCGAGGTGGGTAAAATGTGGACCCAGATTGTTGGGGGAAAGAGGCCGACTCTGTAGAACGCTTACAGGGGGCTGTAAAAGCACTGTAAAGCGGTATATAAGTCTAAGTGCTATTGCTATTCATTTAGTGACCGTTCGAAGTCACAAAGGCTCTGAAAAAAATGACTTAATACCCTTTTTCATACTTATAACCACTGCAGCATTCCCATGGTCATGTGATTAAAAAAATTGGCAACTGCCACACATTTAAGTCAGTTGCAACATCCCACGGTTATGTGATCTCCTTCTGCAACCTTCTGACAAGCAAAGTCAATGGGGAAGCCAGATTCACTTAACAACCGTGTTACTGACTTACCAACTGCAGTGATTCACTTAACAACCAGGGCAAGAAAGGTCGTAAAATGGGGACAAAACTCGCTCAGCAAACATCTCGGCTTAGCTACAGAAAATTTCAGGCTCAAGTGTGGTCATACATTCAGGACTACTTGTGTTTGACTGATTGGATTGGACCTGTTGGAGGAATATTCACATTACATGAGCATCACAAATGAGAATTTTTAAACTGATTCTTAGTAGACATCTACCCTCCAAATTAACAACAACAACAACAACAAAAACCTTGCTGTGATTAATTTATCTAATTAGTGCAAACAAAACAAACCAACTAACAAAACTCTGGAGTAGAAAGTCATTTTGGTCCGCTATTTAAAAAGCAATTACTTTCCAACCCCACACATAAGCGTTCAGGATCCCAGAGTGAGGAAGAACATAACCAACCTCAGATGCCTACAGGAAGTGCTCCCTGGAGCTGCCAAGAAAGCCCCTGGAGTCCAGAAACCATTAAACGTTAATTCATTTTCAAAGTTCCTTTTCTGAAATTAAGAAGAGTGCAAACCTAGATGCCAGCAGAAATGTCCCTGGTTTGATGGGCTTTTGTCAAATGCAAAGGATCAGGATTACCCGTCAGGTTGCAGCATAGATTTATTCAAAGCTATACACAGGAATCTACTCAACTAAAGTTGAATACAGGTAGTCCTCAAGTTACAACCACGTTGATTTTGCTTGTCAGGAGATTTCAAAAGATGAGATTACATGACCTTCGGACACACAGCAACGGTCACAAGTATGAGTCAGTTGCTGTGATGACCCGGGTATGGCACAAAGGCAACACAGTCAGATAATCAGTAGGAGTCCCTTTATTAGCTCCAACTTTGCCCCCAATGTCCAGGTTACCTTCTGGTTGGAGAAAAACTCTCCCAGGAACAGCCTTTGGCTGCAGACCATTAAGTCCAAAACGTGGTCAACAAAAACTGTAACTTTAAGGCTAAATGAGATAATTTGTTTGGCAGGACAGGAGCAAGAATTCCAGATGTAAAGCCATGGCAATAACTCAACACACTTGCGAAGACACCAGGAACACGGATAAGCAAAATCAAAACAAGATAAACTCACGTTTGCTCCCAGCAGCTGCTGCTCTCAGCATGCATCTCTTTTAAACTCTCATTCCCAGCTGTGGCTAATGAAGGGAATCAGGGCCCTTTCCTTCCCTGTAAGCCACACAACCCACATTGCTCTCTTCTCTGTTCCTCCCTGCATGCGCTAGGATGAAGAGGGCATGGGCTTGGGTCTTCCTCTGAATTCCCTCTCCTTTGTTCTATCTCTCCCCTGCTCTGCCCAGCCGGACTTTGCCCTTCCCCAGTTTCCTCCACAGCCAATGGAGCCACACTCCCACTTCCTGTCAGCTGTTCATCTTCATCTTCGGAGTCAGACTCCAACAGAGGCATGACAGTTGCCAAGCCTCTGAATTTTGATCACGTGACAACGGGAATGCTGCAATGGTTGTAAGTGTGAAAAACGACCATAAGTTGCTTTTTTCAGTGCCATTGTAAGTTTGAACAGCCACTAATTGAACTGTTGTAAGTCAAGATCTACCTGTATTAAATTGGTGCCAGATAAGGGTCAATGGAATTCAGGAGGGTTTGGACTTTGGATCAAATGTCTATCCTCCATCATCCACTTCATGGTTGTCCCAAAGATGCTTTTTCCAAAAGCCAACTGGACTTCCTTGGTTTTTTATTTGAAAATATTTCGTTTCTTATCCAAGAAGCTTCTTCAGCTTATTGAAGCATACTCATTGCTCTCTGTGGCACAAATTTGCCGAAAACCAGAAGTAAATTCCAATATTTGAGGGGCTGCCACAGAGAGGAGGGGGCCACACTATATTCCAAGGCACCTGAAGGCCAGACAAGGAAGAATGGATGGAAACTGAACAAGGAGAGATTCAATCTAGAAATAAGGAGAGATTTTCTGACAGTGAGAACAATGAACCAATGGAACAGAAGTTGCCTTTGGAAATTGTGGGAGCTTCATTACTGGAGGCTTTCAAGAAGAGACTGGACTGCCATCTGTCAGGAATGGTGTAGGGTCTCCTACTTGGGTGGGGGTTGGACTAGATGACCTAAAGGGCCCTTCCAACTGTTAATCTGTATCTATTATCTATCTGTAACAATTAACCAGTGGAACTGCTTGCCTCCAGAAGTTGTGGGAGCTCCATCACTGGAAGCTTTCAAGAAGAGACTGGACTGCCATCTGTCAGAAATGGCGTAGGGTCTCTTGCTTGGGTGGGGTGGGTTGGACTAGATGACCCACAAGGTCCCTTCCAACTCTGTTAATCTGTAATCTGGATTAAGCACACCCTGGTATCAATCATTTTACATAAATGGCTAGAAAAGAGGATTGGAAAGCAAGAACTATTTTTATTAGGTACAATATCAGGTAAACATGATAAGAAAAGTGTGTATTTAATATTGCATGTCTTGATGGCAGTGAGGATCATATTTGTGCAATGCTGGAAAAATAAAGGGACACCCCGAGATGAAGAAATAATTAAGAAGATACCAGAGTGTGCAAGAAATGGACAGACCGACATTAAAAATGAACCAGAAAGAAGATAGAGAATACTATCAAACATGGAATCTACTTTATCAGCGGTTGGAAAAAAGGGGTGGAGATTAAGAACGAAATATGTGTTGTTAAGCTAATTAAATACCCAGGAAACATGGTGTTTATTAAGCACTAAGAAATGTAACTGATAAAAAATTAATAAAAGAGAGAGAGAGAGGGAGGGAGACTCGGTGGTTGAAAAACATTGGAGAAATGTGAAGACCTACCTCTACAAATAGAGAATCAACTTTCTGTCCAGGGGTAGGCTTCAAAAATTTCAACCATCTGTTCTCTGCCTGGTTGCTGGGTGGGCGTGGCCATGATGGGTGTGGCCTAGTCAGCCTCCTGCACCATGACTGAGGGGGGCGTTTTTGCCCTCCCCAGACTCCGGAGGCTTTTCTTGAGCCTCCAGGAGGATGAAAACGACTTCCCCCAGGCTCCGCGTGGGCCCTGCACTTACCTCCCATCCAAACTGAGCCACATGGGGACTCCAGGGAGGGGAGGGGCAGGGTGGGCGGGGCCAGCCAGAGGTTGGATTTACTGGTTCGCCGAACTGGCAATTAAAAATGATAACATTAGCTACCGGTTCGCCTGTTCCTGTCCTTGTCCCTTGCACAGTGGTGGGATTCAAATTTTTTTACTACCAGTTCTATGGGCGTGGCTTGGTGGGCGTGGCAGGGGAAGGAGACTGTAAAATCTCCAGTCAGAGGTGGTATTTGCCGGTTCTCTGAACTACTCAAAATTTCTGCTACCGGTTCTCCAGAACTGGTCAGAACCTGTTGAATACCCACCTCTGCCCATGTCCTAGGCAAACAAATTTCTATTCCTTTATCCCCAATGGACAAAACTAGGAATCAGGAGGTAACCCCAACTTTATTTTTATTTTTATTTTTTTAATTCATATTTATATCCCACCCTTCTCCGGAGACTCAGGGCGGCTTACAGTTTTTGGGATACAACCCAATGTGCTCAGCAATAGCCTTCATTCCATTGTATATGCCTGCTTATTACTAAGCGGCATTTTTACAAAGTCAGCTTATTGCCCCCAACAATCTTGGGTCCTCAATTTACCTACCCCGAGAGGATGGAAGGCTGAGTCAACCTTGAGCCTGGTGGGATTCGAGCCTACAGTAATTGTAGACAGCTGGAACTAAGTGCTAGGCGTCTAACAGCCCTTTCCCTTTCTTCCTCTCTCTCTGTCTCTTTTTTTCCCCACGCAGCTTCGTTCATTTTCCTTCACAGAAAGAAGCACCTCTGGATGGGGGAATCTCATTCAGTGCATTATGTTTCAACATAAAAGAATGTTTATGGAGCACACTGAGCGGACGCGACCATAAAATAGATCTTTACATCGTTCATAAAGGCTCTGCAGGCCGGGAGAGCAGATGAATGCCTCTGGAGGAATCCCCCTTGTGGGTCTCCCTTCTGCTGTCAGGAGGATGTACAGCTGCTGTACAGTGGAGACCCTCCCTCCCTCCATGAGAACTGATGAGGCTGATAAAGAGGCTTTTTTGGCTCGCCCCCTCCCCAGCTGAGCCGTTCTTCCTCACTCAGAGGGGCTTTTCTTCTTTCAAAGCCACCAAAAGAAAAAAAGAAAAACTGGGAAGGATTCATTTGCCTGGCTTCCCTGCTGGGTCTGTTCTTTCTCCTTTAAAGGTCTCCTTCTGCTGTCTGTCTCATATTTGGGGAGGGGGAGAGAGAATCAGAAAATAGCAACATCTGTTTTCAGCAGCTGGCTCAAGCCTGGGCAAAGCTCTTCACTGCATCCTTCATCCTTTGCAATGTTGGATGTAATATCCCCATCGTCAACAGTGGGTATTCCATCACTGGGGGCTTTTAAGAAGAGATTGGGCAGCCATTTGTCTGGAAGGGTGTCCTGCTTGTGCAGGGGGCTGGACTAGAAGTCCTCTAAGGTCCCTTCCAACTCTGTTATTCTGTATCGCCCACAAGGGCTTCGTCCTGGTGTCTCTTGAGTAGCCCTCCTAAGGGGGATATAAACAAGGACCTGGGTGTAGTCATGAACCATCCTCAGACCCCTCTCAGATTTCCTTTTAAGGTAGTCTTCAGCTTATGACCACAACTGAGCCAACATTTCTGTTGCTAAGCAAGACAGTTGTTAAGTGAACTACCCCTTTCTTTGCTACAGTTTTTAAGTCTTTATCTAACTCCAAGGAGGTGCTGCTAGTTAAGAAGATTCTTGTGTGTAGCTTGATTAGTAAAATAAATCAGTTTAATCGGATCTTCCTTTGTGGATTTGGTCTTCCTGTGGAGTTGATTTTCTAACCCGGTCTACTTCGGGGGACTGAAAATTCCAGCAACTCCCAAACACAGGCAGGAAAGCTTCTGCCCTTTTCCATTATCACGATACGTAGCCAGAAAAATAAGACTGCTGGGTTCCAAACACCTGACCAGCATCGCTTTCCATTCCTCCCTCATTCTCTTATCTGCCAACTTGTCAAGAGTTGGATTGGACTCACAATTCTACCTCTGCCAACATGCAACAGGTTGACGCAAACCTATTGGGCAGCCACCTTCCTGAAATGAGAAAGGTCACTCCAACCAGTTGGATTTAGAGACAGAAAAAGGGGGCCCTGCTTCAAAGAACTTCCCTATCAGGCTTCGGAGTTTTGAGAAAGCCATCTGTTACCCCCTCGGACTTCAGCTTTTGGGTGATGAATACCGACGCCTCCAGCAGGCAAAACGTCTCCTCACGAGGAGAAGGACAATTGGGTCATTTGAAAAACTTCAAAAACCTTTGCTTTGAGCTAAGCCATCCCATTAATGATTCCCTTTCAACTGCAACCTTTGCAATTGCCATCCCAAACAAGGCACAGCTGGGCAAAATAAATAAATAAACCCGCAGTTGGCAAACTGTGTCATCCAGCAAAAATTAAATCCCTGCACCTTTGCACCATTAATTGAGCCACTGAGCCAAAAACAAAACAAAACAGAAGCAGGGGAAGGAAGAACAGAATTCAAACACCTTCTTCGCTTCTGAGCAGAAACACTGATCTCACATGGAGCTGAAGATCTCCAGTGTTGCAAGCAACAGTTGCCATCCCCACAGCCATGGTGACTTCTGGACAAAGTGATGTTCAATCAACTTTGTGAACAGTCTCTCTTCGAGGAAGCTGGCCATTTCTCAATGATGGGACGTAGACATGGAACGTAGAATCATCAGGCTGAAAGGGACTTTGAAGTTCTTTTAATCATGGATGGAAGCTTAACAAAGAGCAATCCAACCTAGAACTAAGGAGAAATTTCCTGTCCGTGAGAAAAATCAACCAGTAGAATGACTTCCCTCCAGAAGGTGTGAGTGCTCCTGTTCTAACCAAGGCTTCCTGAGACCATAATTAAGCACATGTTTAGTCCAAACAACTCTTGTTTTATTTCAGTGCTGGGAATTATCTGCATTCCCAGCCTGTAATGAGTCCCAAACAGTCCCTCGAGATAAGCACCCACCTTTCTCTCCTTTGAATTGCTGCCAACAACTAAAATGCTAAATGAACTGTAAAAAACCAACTGAAGAACAAAATCCACACAGAGCTTCAAGGTTTAATCCGAACAGAGCGAACAACGTTGCTTCCTGCAAAGGTTTCTCTACCTTTGCACTTCCTTTATAGCTTATGAGAGGGGCAATCACCTCCAAGCCTTACTCCCAAGTTGCCCCTTTTGCTCTTGCCTTCTAGCAGCTCTGCACATAGGCGCACTGGGAACAGGCTCCCCTTGTTCCTCTGCCTTGCTGCTGCCAGACTCCAGAGGCTGCACACAACTCCCAGATGGTCCTGGCCCCATCTCTGCATCGGACGCAGGAACCTCGTCCGAGTCCTCCCAAACTCCTGGACTGGTCCCCATTCTTCCCCATGCCCGATTCTGCTGCCGTCTGCACAGGCTGCTGGTGAACCACAACAGCTCCATTACTGGGGGTTTTCAAGAAGAGACTGGACAGACACTTGTCTGGAATGGTGTAGGGCCTCCTGTTAGAGTAGGGGGTTGGACTAGCGGACCTCCGAGGTCCCTTCCTACTCTGTTATTCTATACTCTGTATTTGATTGTCCAAAGGAAGCATAAGGAGTATCATCACTGATGCTATTGCAGCAAACTCTGCCCATCACAGGGGTTTTCTTTGCTCTTTTTTGAATGAATAACAATCAAGCAGCCATTAAAGTTTATTATGGATTGGCCACACCATAATTTAATTTTATATTTGCTGAGTCAATGTATTACTGTATCCTGACTTTAAAAAAAAGAGGGGGAGGGAGGAGATGAGATATGCCAAATTCAGACTGTCTTGGAGATTAGAGCCCTTCAATTGCTTACTAACTGAAGCTAGCCTTTTCGGTATAAAACCGGAAATACCATATATCTGCTGCCAGAAATATGACTAAAAGCGGGAAATGCCACAATTTGGATATGTGCTATAAATAGAGATTGTAATTTCATCCTTCCCATGTTGGGGATGGAGGGTTGTACTTAAAATGATCTGTAAATAATTAAATCAATTTAATTAAAAATAATTAATGATTAATTATGCTATGTATTTGTGGGAAAGCAAGCCAACAGCTATAAAAGTCAGGAAAGAAGAGATTGTAAAGCACTTGTTAATTAAGGGCTCATTAATAGTGAAGAGACTGGACAGTCAGTTACCCAGAATGGTACAGGGTTCCTTGCTTGAGCAGGGGGTTCAGCTAGAAGACCTTTCTAATGTCCTTTCCAACTCTGTTATTCTATGTTATCTATATTGTTTGTTATCTATGATCTAAGAAGTTGTGGGCATTTCATTTCTTACCTTCACACAGTGTTTCTCAACGTCAGCAACTTTAAGATCTGTGGACTTGAACTCCCAGAATTCCCCAGGTGTGCTGGTTGGGGAATTCAGGGAGTTGAAGTCCACAAGTCTTAAAGTTGCCAAGTTTGGAGGCCCCTGCTCTAAACTATTCATAAATATCCATATTAAGAAATCCCTTTACTACATTGAGTAGCACCACACATTTTACACTACAGATACTGATGTGGCTCACCAAAGCTTTGGATTGTGCTGGCTGGAGGCTGGAGGTTTCTGTATTTCAAAAACAACTCAAGCTCAAACCCTAATGTGTTCAGATTATTGCAATGTACAGTAAATTCAGTGCCAGAAAAGTAAACACAGATGGCTGAGGCTTCATTTAACTTCTTTATAAACACATAAAGTAAATTTTACAATACCAGTTGTAGATTTCTCCTACATGGAGCAAACTCAAACAGAAGCAGACATGTTACAGGTTCAGAGCAGAACAGCAACTCAGGTGCTCAGAAACAGACCTCAGTTTCACTTTAGTTCAGCAGGCAAGCAAGCAAGTTAGTTTCTCTTTCACTTTAGAGCTGAGCACAGAACAGAGATAAACCACGCCCAGATTCTCTCTTTAAGTTTCAGTCCTCAATTCAGCCCTCATTGGCTGACCATGTTACTAAGCTTTATTCCAGTTCATGAATATACTCTGACATAATCCTAGAAGACCTCCAAGATCTCTTCCAACTCTGTTCCTCTGTAATTTATATAGATTCATCCATCCATCGATCTATTGATCCATCCATCCATTCATTCTAAGGGAACTGATGCAAGACCTGCCTTTTTTCTCCTGACTTCATAGTCCACTGGCTGCTGCAGTCTTCATGCACCAAGAGGATGGCTGAGCTCATTGTGCATAGCAACACCTTCCTTGGAAAACAGCTTCCTAAGCACCTGGAGACCTGGACGTAATGCTGACACTCCAAGCCTGCCTGTAATGATGTGTGGGAAAGACCCCAGGGATGGGATCTGACTAGTATAACTACCGGTTCTGTTGCTCTGTGTTGCGCGCGCATGTGTGAGACGTGCGACTGCAATTTACGACCTGCTGAGCTGCCCAGATAGCTGAGCAGTGCTGCATGTGGGTGCGCAGCGGTTGGAAAAGCCCTTTTTTTCCTGCTTTTTCAACTGCAGCTGTACTGCGCAAAGTAGCTGTGGTTGAAAAAGCAGGAAATAAAGGACAGGTAAAAGCCCGGGCGGGTAGGTGGGCCAAAACAGCAGCAGACACAGAACTGGTTCTGTGTCTGCTGCCCTTCAGAGCTACCGGTTCTGTAGAGCTGGACAGAACCGGTAGAATCCCACCCTGCAAGGACCTTGGGAGACAGGAGAAGTAGTTGCCAGCTAGGCAACCATCAGACAATGAGGTATGGCTACTTTAGTGAAAAGAAGGACTAGGGGAGACATGATAGCAGTGTTCCAATATTTGAGGGGCTGCCACAAAGACAACCTATTCGTCAAAGCACTTGAAGGCAAGGCAAGAAGCAATGGATGGAAACTGATCAAGGAGAGAAAGCAATCTGGAATGAAGGAGAAATTTCCTGACAGTGAGAACAAATAACCAGTGGGATGGCTTCGCTCCAGAAGTTTTTTTAAGAAGAGTTTTTTAAGAAGAGACATTTGTCTGAAATAGTATATAGGGTCTCCTGCTTGGGGAGTGGGTTGAAGATCTCCAAAATCCCTTCCACCTGTTATTCTGAAAAAGAATAAGAGACAGATGAGCCTGCAGCTAGACAGTGGGTGGGGTAGGAAGCTGAGAACAAACCCCCTAAAGTTTCTTGGGATTCAAAGGCAAGGAGAGAAATGTATTTCCAGACCTGCAAGATTTTGTTAACGTAACCTTTAATAAAGTAGACATAGTTCTTCTAGGTGTGTTTATTGTCTGAATTACCTCGCAAGGCTGACACTGCCAGGAGACCCAACTGATAAAGTGACTTGCACACATTCACATTTTAAAAATATAGGGTAACGCTTTCAAGTGAAAATGTTTTCCTGTCCTCCGAGAAGAAGCCACTGATGCTTGCAACCATTTACGACAGAATATGGAAAATGAATTAAAACTAAGTTGAGTCATTTAGTGTGTTTACAGTATATAGAAAGAAAATTGGTTGCTCGCCAGTTTCTTGTTATATCTTAATTTGGTAAATGCTGTCTAAAAATACTGAGAAAGAGAAAGAGAAGTAGAAATAAAATATGTGTGCCAGTGTCATTCTGCAGGTCTGGATATACTGACACAGGAGATAGATATGGGGGGTGGGGGAGGATGGAAGGAACAAGGAAGGAAGGAGATGGAGGAAGAGAGGGAGGAACAGATGGAGTGTTGGAGGAAATAGAGGGATGGAAAGAAGGAAGAGGGATGGAGAAAAGAAGGTAGGTACAGTAGGCAGGCAAGCAGACAACAAGGAAAGAAGGAAAGAAGGAAGGAAATTGAGAAATGTTTGAGAGGGAGGGAGGGAGGGAGGGAGGAAGGAAGGAAGGAAGGAAGGAAGGAAGGAAGGACAAGAGAGGGTGGGTGAAAGGATCATGTGCTATCCAGTCATGTTTGACTCCTAGCAAACTCAAAGATTTTTCTCCATAATGATGTAGCCCAAAGGTGATATTCATCAGGTTCTGACCAGTTCTGGGTAACCAGCAAATCCCACTTCTGACTGGTCCTGCCCCCATCTCTTCTCTGCCTCCCACTGAGTCCCAGCTGATCGGCTGGGTCTTCTTTGGTTGCCCTGCACAGGAGAACGGAGCTGGAAAGCAGGTAAGTGGGGTGGGGACGGAATGAGGATTCTGCAGTATCCTTCCCCGGCCACGCCCACCAAGCCACGCCCATGGAACCGGTAATTAAAAAAAATTGAATCCCACCACTGATGTAGCTCTAATCTGGTCTTCCAAAGGTTCTCCCATCACCCCTTCCACCCACCTGGCTTCTATCGATGTCTGCCCTCTGCTCAAGCCAGTCCAGAACTTTTAGGATCTCCTCTCTTCTATAGGATCAGCCGCCCCTTCCAGGTTTGTGTCATCTGCAACCTTGAAACCTGTCCTCTCATCTCCCCTGGCCAAGTCACTGATAAAAATGTTGACTAGCCCAGAGCCTAGAACCTGCCCCATATTTTAATGTTTGTAGTTACATTTATTTGTTACCAAACTGAAGGGAAGCAGTTAATGAACCTCCTTTAGGTGGGGCCATAAAGTTGAACTCATCTTCTGGTGACTATACACAAAACTATTCCTATGGTTTTCTGGCCACAGTAACAAAATAATTTACCACTGCCCTCTTCTGGATTTTTTTTAGATCCAGTTTTTTTCTGCTGATGTAATATTTCCTTGTTGTCTCCCATCCATTTACTAACCAAGATCCATCTTAATTATCTTCTGAAAAATCCAACAAAAGCAGGCTGGCAAACGTGGGGTTTTTCCCCCCTTTTACCTTTAGCAAACCTCTGAAGAAGATTAAGATGCACCCAAGGAAATTCAGAAAAGTTAAGTCTTCAGCCAGGATCCAAATTCAGATCTTCCTAGCTTGGGCTAATGGATTCTTTCAAGCCACTCACAACTTGTTGCCCTGCCTATGTGTTGGAATTAATGCAATGGGCTTTCCAGAAAATACTAATTTGCAGCTTAATTTTCCTTAAAAAATTTTTTTCCCTTAATTTTGCAGGGAACTTCAAAATGTCTGACCCAAACTAGGTTGACCAGCCCTAGAGAATGGTCAAAATAAAAGTCTCAGCTCAGTCTTAGAGACCAACGGTTAGTGAATAAATATAATTACAAACACTAAAATCTGGTACAGTAATTAAAACTAATAATGCACCTAATAGTTTTGGTTGAACTGTTATAAAATGATGTGTTTGTCATTTTTATGCTTCCTTCGGCCCACAAGGATGGCTCCCTGAAAAAGATTAATTAAACATTGAAACTGGCCATGGTTGCTAAAATTGTCTTTACAATGAGCAATCCTTCCTTCTTACTAATAAACTCATGGAAATGCAAAGTTTTTTTCCCCAGGAAAAAAAAGGCCTTGATTTTCTCCCCATTTTAGCTAAGTGGCTATTCCAAAGTAGAAATTGCGCTCTTAACACACATGCTGTGTGCCAGATTGGAAAAGCTGCACAACACAGAAAACCTTGCGTGCTATGAGATGTTGCTGAAATCTACCCTAAATCCAAGAAATGTAAGCAAAAAGTTCCTTTAGTCACACTTTCTGCTTCACAAAAGGCCACCCACCTCAAAGCAGAGATGAAAGGGGCTTCCCTCTGATGAGGAGACATGTCACCACTAAAAACAAGCCATCACCTTCAAACCAGGAAAAATCCTGGTGTTTTCTAGGAGCTGGTTTGATCATGGTCTCCTTCTTGACACCACCGGTAGAGATTCCATCACGGGGGGAACCTTGTCATAAAGTCCTGGCAGGTGGGTCAGATCAGGACACACCATGAATGGACAACCTGTGGTCTCCAATGCTTCTTGAAACAAGGGCTGTGGTGGTGCAGTGGTAAGAGTGCAGTACTGCAGGCTCCTTCTGCTGATTGCTGGCTGCCTGCAATTTGGCAGTTCAAATCTCACCAGGCTCAAGGTTGACTCGGCCTTCCATCCTTCCCAGGTTGTAAAATGAGGACCCAGATTGTTGAGGGCAACAGGCTGACTCTGTAAACCGTTAGGCTGGAAAGCATCATGAAGCAATATATGCTATTGCCCTTCCTTCCTTCCTTCCTTCCTTCCTTCCTTCCTTCCTTCCTTCCTTCCTTCCTTCCTTCCTTCCTTCTTTCCTTCTTTCCTGGTGCACAGTGGTTAGAATGCAATGTTGAAGGGTAATACTGCATTGCCATTGCCAGGACTTTGGCTCAAGGTTGACTCAGCCTTCCATCCTTCCAAGGTAGGTAAAATGAGGACCCAGATTGTTGGGGGCAAGAGGCTGACTCTGTAAACCACTTAGAGAGGGCTGGAAAGCCCTGAGAAGCGGTATATAGGTCTAAATGCTACTACTTTTCCTTTTTCCTTTGCTTTTTGCTTTGAGAGAAGAAAAGAATTGTAGATAAATTTGTCTCTAGGCAGCAGCCCTATCAGGCATGCCAGGTCAGTGAAGAGTGAACAGACAATACAACAACTACTACAACTCTGTGTTATTATTACATGGTATGATAACTCCCAGAGTTTGCCTCTCCCCTCCTTATCCCAACCAGAAGCAAAGTCGCATAACAGGTGTTATTTTCAGTCTCTTTGGTGTTTCTAGCATCAAAACCCAAAGTGAATCAGCTTCTCAATGTCCAGGGATGGACCCTTTAATACAACCACACTGGTTGTTTTGACCTTTGATGCTACGTGTGCATGGCAAAGATAAAGATGAAATGGGTTCTTATTTCAATGACAGCTTGTTCCAAGAAGTCAGGTGGAAACTCTCCTATCTGTTTAGATCACTAGCCAAGCTAGGCAGGTCCTAAATTTTCTCTCTCTGTCTCTCTTTCTCTCTCTCTCTCTCTGTCTTTCTCTGTCTCTCTCTCTCCTTCTCTGCCTTTCTCTCTGTGTGTCTCTCTTTCTTTCTCTCCCTCCTTCTCTGTCTCTCTGTCTCTGTCTCTCTCTCTCTCTCTCTCTCTCTCTCTCTCTCTGTCTGTCTCATTTTCTGCTGAAGGGTCTTTGCAGTTATTTGTTTCTCATGATGAACTATCATGAACAAGCAAATAATCCCTAAATTAAAATGCTTTGGGACTTCAACTGAATTGGCAGCCCAAGATGACACCAAGGCGACTGGCTGGAAAATCTATTTTATTTTTCATTTCTTGCCTTCCAAGTTAAAGTCATTTCAAAAGCTGAAGTGATGGGCTGAAAGATTGCAAAAGGCTGCAAACAGCAGGACCCAACGTTGCATTGAAGTACCAAATGATGAGAGCTGCTGATGACCTCAAACCCAGATGATGCAAACAGATGCTGTCCTTAAATACCACCAGGAGCATTTCAACCAAGGCAACACAATAAATGAAGCTTGAGCCACACTTACCTAAGCAATCTTTTATTCCACTGTCCATGCATTAGGGAAGCTTATATAACGCCCTTCATACCAGGCAGACTCTATGGTTCACAGTAAATTCTAAGCTCAAGTTAACACTGCTGTATGTTTCCTTAACATGCAATACACACGGAAACAACAGTGTGTGGCGGGAGCCAAAAAAGCCAATGCAATCCTAAGTTAACTATTAACAGAGGGATACAATCAAGATCAAGTGAGGTACTAATACCACTCTATAGAGCCTTAGTAAGACCACACCTAGAGTACTGCATCTAGTTTTGGTCACCACACTATAAAAAAGAGGTTGAGACTCTAGAAAAAGTGCAGAGAAGAACAACCAGGATGATTAGGGGACTGGAGGCTAAAATGGTTGCAGGAACTGGGCCTGGCTAGTCTAGTGAAGAGAAGGACCAGGGGAGACAGGATAGCAGTCTTCCAATACTTGCAGGGCTGCCACAGAGAGGAGGAAGGGGTCAAGCTGTTTTCTAAAGCACCCAAAGGCCAGACAAGGAATAATGGATGGAAACTGAACAAGGAGAGATTCAACCAAGAAATAAGGAGAATTTTTTCTGACAGTGAAAACAATCAACCAATGGAACAGAAGTTGCCTTCGGAAATTATGGGAGCTTCATCCCTGGAGGCTTTCAAGAAGAGAGTGGACTGCCATTTGTCAGAAATGGTGTAGGGTCCCCTGCTTGGGCGGGAGGTTGGGCGGGAGGTTGGATGACCTACAAGGTCCCTTCCAACTCTGATTATCTGTTAAATAAATCATATGATGGCTTTATCATATGATAATATGATAAAGGTTTATATGACACACTATGCTGGGTTCCCAGAAGATGACACTAATGTCAGGCACAAGAAAGCAGGACCAGGATGGAGTTCAAAAGCACTGAAAATTTATTCCATCCAACCTGTACACAAGAATCTGATCTACTAATAGTCAATGCTAATTAGTACCAGATGAGAGTCAACAGACTCCAGGAGGGTGGTGGGGGCTGGTCTCTTTTGGGACTCCAGACTGATGACGCATTTGACCCCACCCCCAGGCTCAGCCTGGTCATCTCCTACAATAACCCTACTTTAGCCTTCTCTGTTATGCAAAGCCATTTGGGTAAGTGGTTTGCTCAGAGCTACTTGATCAGGCAAAGGGAAGATATTTGAATGGTATCCATCTTATTTCCCAATCATGGGGTTCCGTGCAGGGTGGATTCTACCAGTTTGCACCTATTTGCTAGAACCAGTTGTTAACATTCTAAGCAGTTCGGAGAACTGATTGTTAGAAGAAATTACTGGCCTAATCCTGTAAGGAAGGCAGGAAGGAAACATTCTGGTGTTGCTTACAGAAACTCCATTAACCCTCTCCGTTAACCCGTATTACATTCTTGGCAGGACTAGACTTCCTGTCTCAGGAACATCTCTGGAGTTTTTTTTCCCTTCCTTTGCTGGTACTTTGCTTGTGTGGAGTGACCATCCAAAGTTACAATGGCAATGAAAAAGGTGACTTATGACCATTTTTCACACTTATGACTGTTGCAGCATCCCCACAGTCATGAGAGGCCAGGCGAGGAGATGCATGCCTCGATGTGAGTGATATTGAGTTGGCCATGCCCAGCCAATAACATGACCACCAAGCCAAACCCACCACCTAAGCCACGCCCACAGAACCGGTTGTTAAAAATTTGAATCCCACCCTGGTTCCGTGTGTGTGTGTGTGTGTGTGTGTGTGTGTTACAAAAGTCAAGAAGGTGGCCATAACCATACAATTGGAGAGTCAGTTTGGTGTAGTGCTTAAGATGCCGGCCTAGAAATCCAAAGACTAGGAGTTTAGGCCTCTCTTAGACAAGAAGTTTGGCTGGATGACTTTAGATAAGCCCCTCTCTCAGCTCAATCCAATTGGTTATTGGATGTTATGGGGGGGACTTGGACAAGTTGCTACTATGGGGGAAAATAGGAGGCAGGTTAATTAGGTATATTCACCACCTAGAGTTGACCAAACTATTTAAAAAGTGAGAAATAATAATTATTTACAAGAAATAGCATCCCCTGCAAACAAGAATTGGTGGGACCACAAAACAGGCAAAGTAATAGAAACGGAAGAAACTAAATTGCTCTGGGACTTTAGCATTCCAACAGACAGGCACCTGCCACATAACACCCCAGACTTAACGACTGTTGATAAGAAAGAGAAAAAATCTGGATAGTGGATGTGGCAATAGCTGGAGATAGCAGAATAGCAGAGAAGAAACTGGAGAAGATAAAAAAAATCTGCAAATAGAAATAGAATGACAGTGGCAAAAGAACGCAAAACTATTACCAATGAACACCTTAGTACAATGTCTGAAGCACCCCTTGAACACTTTTGGCATTGACAAAATCACCATCAATCAATTGCAAAAGGCAGCTTTACTTGGAACAGCTTACATCCTGCAATAATATCTGTAACACCACTGAACCTTAACGTCTGCTTATCCCAGGTCCTTGGGAAGAACTGGATAGATGGATTAAAATGCCAAATCCAATCTAATAGAAGCCCCATATCTTTTTCATATATATTGGGGAAAATCATCATGGTTGCCATCTTGAATTATTTTACACCAATCCCCACCCTGTCTAATCCTCCTTTCCTTTATGGACTGCCCTGTTGGAAGCTAATTTGCTTGCTCACAAAGCCAACATCAGAACACTTACTGCTACAGCAGGATTAGTTATATTACCTCTAGGAAAAATAAGTGTTGGAAACTAAAGACAATGCACAAAACTGACAAAAGTCAGTGTGGGGAATATATATCTCTCCCTCCCTCCCTCCCTCCCTCCCTCTCATCTATCTATCTATATTCTCTCTATCTATCTATCTATCTATTTATCTATCTATCTATCTATCTATCTATCTATCTATCTATCTATCTATCTATCATACTTAAAACCAAGCATATTTCTTCAACAGACCAGAATGAGATGCTTAGCATGCCATACATTTCCAGAAGATATGACTAATTGTTCCTAGAAGCTGTTTGCAAATCCCAGTCTTTTCTGGTCAGTTATCCCAACCACCTTTAGAATGGCCGGCCAGCTGTGATTTCTTAAATATGCATTTCAAAGAAAATTAAAAGTGCACAGCAGCTAGACCACAGTCAAAGCCATTATATGTAGCCTCTTAGTTCCTTGGTGGCTCAGGCTGTTAATTGCCTGCACTTAAGTTCCAGCTGCCTACAACTGCTGTAGGCTCGAATCCCACCAGGCTCAAGGTTGACTCAGCCTTCCATCCTCTCGGGGTAGGTAAATTGAGGACCCAAGATTGTTGGGGGCAATTGCTGACCTTGTAAAAATGCCGCTTAGTAATAAGCAGGCATATACAATGGAAGGAAGGCTATTGCTGAGCACACTGGGTTGTATCCCAAAAATTGTAAGCCGCCCTGAGTCTCCGGAGAAGGGCGGCATATAAATGTAATTAAAAAAAAATCCCCACATGCTTGCAAGAAATGAAAAAGAGAACCACGCAAGGGGATGGGAGCTGCACTAAGGCTTCTCCAGCCATAATCCATCTCAGTGACTGCAATCTACAAGGGAGAGATAACCACTGCAACCTGTCACCCTGGTTTATATTAAACACAAAGATCCGGCTAAGATACGTCAACTTAAAATAAGCCATAGTGTGAATTTGAGTCACATACAAAGTCTATCCACAGTATGACCTAATGGCTGTGTCCATACAGCAGAACTGGACTCAACTAAAATGGAGTTGGAGACTTTGTACTTCGTGTGTTATGCGAACCCCACCATTACCTTATAGCACATAGAATGAATAAAAACATTGTGTCAAATTATACGATGTCAATTACAATGCAACTCCATCGGTTGAGTGTTGGGCTGAGCATTGTGTACATTGTTGAAGGCCAACTCAATAGTTAGATGTAGACAGGACTCAAAGAATATCCGTTAGTCCCTAAGCCAAATGCAAAAACAGAGAGGGAATAGTGCCAAAAGAAATCTTGATAGGCCATGGATTTGGCTAAATTGTTTTTGAGTCAAGGAAAAAAAAGTCAGCACAGTCCTAGGTTATATCAACAGATGGTAGTATCAAGGTCACATGAAGTCACATGCGCTCCGGGTGAGATTCAAGGTTTTAACCTTAACATACAAAGTCCTTCATGACATGGGTCCTTATTATTTAAGGGAGCGATTGCTGCCGACATCGAACACTAACCGCCCTGTGCGAACCCACAGACAGGGGCTCCTTGGGGTCCCGGCCGGCAGTGCCGGCTGGCGGTCCCCGATGACGGGCCTACTCTGTCGCGGCCCCTGACCTCTGGAATCAACTTCCCTTGGAGCTCCGCCTGGCCCCTGACCTCCGCACCTTCCGTCGCGATCTGAAGACCTGGTTGTTTAATCAACCCGGGCTGTGACCCTGGGGTGGGGTGGTTTTTAGAGTTTTAATTTTGGGATTTTAGTGTTAATTCGGCTTGATTTGTTTAATCTGGTTTTATCTAATTTATTGTTGTGTTGCTTATATTTTGTAAGCCGCCCCGAGTCCTTCGGGAGAGGGGGCGGCATATAAGTTGAATTAATAAGTGTTAGTACCACTTTGGTAAGAACACACAAGGAATACTTGTGGTCCATCCAATACTTGTGTCTGGGTATCATGATACAAAAAAGGTGCTGAGAGACCCTAAAAAGAGTGAAGACAAGATCAACAATGATGATTTGGGGTCTGGAGGCTAAATAGTATGATGACCTTCTGGGGGTTTGATTGTTTTAATTGTGGGGTTCTTAACTTTAATTCGGCTTGTAATTGTTTAATATGTTTTTAGGTAATTTATTTATTGTTGTATTTTTAGCTGTGAGCCGCCCCGAGTCCTTTTGGAGATGGGGCGGCATACAAGTCGAATGAATGAATGAATGAATGAATGAATGAATGAATGAATAAATAAATAAATAAATGATGAACGGTTGAGGGACCTAGGTATGTCCAGTCTAATGAAGAGAAAGATTAGGGGTGACCCACCAGCAGTCTCCCAATATTTGAGGGTCTGTCACAGAGAAGAGGGGGTTGATCTATTCTCCAAAGCACCTGCAGGCAGAACAAGAAGCAATGGATGGAAACTAATCAAGGAGAGAACCAACTGAGAACTAAGGAGAAATTTCCTGACAGTAAGATCAATCAACCAGTGGAACAGCTTCCCTCAGAAGTTGTGGGTGCTCCATCACTGGAGGTTTTCAAGAGAGTGAACAATCATTTGTCCAGAATGGTATAATCTCCTGTTTGAGATTGGATTAGAAGACCTCCAAAGTCCCTTACAACTCTATTATTCTATGTTAGTCTGTTACTGCATTTGGTTAATCCAGATTGTTTAAGGTTTAATGTGTAGTGTATTGCATGAACCCAGCTGGTTAATGATGCAACCAGCTAATTACCTTCAAATCCTAGATGCCCCATCAAGTCCAATCGTCACTATACAGTGCTTAGGAAGAAGCCTGGCAGCACGATTTGTCACACACCAAAGTCTATCCTTGCACCTAAGGGAGTCCTGCAGAAGATTGTGCCCAATGACATATGTCTGTATGTGTTTCGCTGAAAATGGTCAATGTCTGTCTTTCGTTCCTAACCACATGTTCCCTCTGCTTATAACAGGAATATTCCCACTGGGTTTGCCTCTCTCTGCAGAAAGCCAGATACCAGCCTGCTGGTCTGTTAAAAGCTAATTGCTCTGAAATAATTGAGCAGGTGAGCACAAAATTTTCACACCGAGATTTCCCCTGCTCCCCTTCCGCTTCTGAACAACCCAAACAAACCAGACAGGGGAACATATAGACATATTTAACCATAGTTTCAACTGGGAAAATGTGCCCATCCTGGATCAAGCCAAGTCCAGGGAATTTCTAGAAGCCTGCCACTCTGACAAATCAGCCATTGATAGAAATCAGTTATAGACATTAACAATATCTACAGGCTATGAAAAAGAGACAATCACCCAACCCAAAAAGATCAAAAAGACTCCAGCACCTCTCCACCAGTGATCAGCGATCAGCACCCAGATCAGTATAAATGAACTCCAAGGTTAACCTCAGACCAACAATTAAATGAACAACAGTCCAATCAAGGAACAGCCCCCCAAAGAACCTTTAAGACTATCCCCACCTACACAGACAGGCAAGTCACCAGAATATAAACTGACAGCAAAGAGCACTCCTTACTAGTACTCATGATGTTACCTACCCCGTTTCCCCTAAAATAAGACCCAACTTTATAGCTAGCATGATTTTTCAGGATGCTCGTAATATAAGCCCTACCCAAAAAATAAGCCCGGTTAAGATCGTCAGCCAGAAGAACGCATTTAGTAACCATATTTCCCTGAAAATAAGACATAATTGGAAAATAAGCCCTAATGCATCTTTTGAGGCAAACATTAATATAAGACCCAGTCTTATTTTTGGAGAAATACGGGTAGTTTGGGTAATGAAACGTCCGCAAGAAAACAACCAAGCTCAGAGAGCACCACAATACAATGAACAAAATGTGATGACCCAGGGCATGGCACAAAAGCAACAAAGTCACAAAAATAGGTAAAGTCCCTTTAATAACCTCCAACTTGGCCCCCAATGTCCAATTATTATCGGCTGAAGAAAAAACTCTCCCAAGAGCAGTTTTTGAAAAGGAAGAAATTCCGTCCGAACCCAAAGTACATATATATTATAAATAAAAATAAACACAAACCACACTGCAGCAATTAACAAGACAGGGCAGGATAAGGAATTGAAGTTCACACTTTGCTTCCAGAAAGGAGCTGTGTGCAAGCACCCTCTTTATCCTGTTTTCCCAGCTGCAGCTATTGGAGGGAATCAGGGCCATTTTCTCCCCCATAACCCACGTTGCTCCCTTATCCGTTCCTCCTTGCATGCCCTAGGATGAAGAGGGAGTTGCCCTGGGTCTTCCTCTGAATGCCCAACCAGACATTCAGTTCCCCAGTTTCCTCCACAGCCACCGGAGCCACAACTCCCACTCCCTGTCAGCTGCTCCACCTCTCCCTTGGAATCAGATTCCAATAGGGGCAGGACACAAAACCTGAAAAGGGTGGGGGAAGAGATAAATGTGATTTTTGAAAAGAGGAGCTCACTATCAATTTTATCTCACAAATATTTTTCCGGTAAGGCTTGAAAGCACTTTTTATTCCACGGATACTTCCGTTAAAACTCTGGTCACTTCTCTTTTGATTGTTATGATAATGAATCCATAAGGTATGAGTGGTTGCTGGTATACAATGTAAGAAAAGCCTGCAGGCAAAACGGGCAATCAGCGTGCAGTAAAATAAAGAGGGGTGTGTATGCATGTGTGTGTGTGTGTGTGTGTGTGTGTGTGTTGGGTCAGACCAAGTTAAATACAGCAAAGATTTCCTCCCATTATTGATAAAACAGTTTGTCTAAAAGTCATTTTGACCTTGACAGATATTAATTCTCCTGTAGGAATTGTGTCAGGCAGAAGGCGGACCACAACCGTCTTGACATTTTCACAGGTAAGCTAGGTCACCGTACCTCGATGAAATTGCCATTTAGGGTTTTATCATTTGCATTAATGGGAAAAAATGAGAAGGACCGAGAGAAAAAAAATAGTTACAAATGAAGAAAGAACCCTGGTAGATTTAATACCAGGAGACCAGTTGGTGTAGAGCAGAGGTGAGCAAGTATGGCACCTTTACAACCTGCAGACTTCAACTTCCAGAATTCCTGAGCCAGCATGTCCATAGGTTATAAAGACACCAGAGCTGCCCACCCCTGGTGTAAAAGTTAAGGCCTCAAACTAGAAACAGGGAGACGGGGAATTCTAGTTCTGCCTTGGGCACAAAGCCAGCTGGGTGACTTTGGGCCAGTCACTTTCTCTCAGCCCTAGGAAGGAGGCAATGGCAAACTACTTCTCAAAAACCTTGCCAAGAAAACTGCATGAACTTGTCCTGAATCAGACGTGATTGAACAAAAAATAATAATAATAATACAAAATTACAGGAAGCCATCTTTATTTGTTAAATATTTAGCTTACGTGTCCTCCAGAAACTCATGGCAGAAGCATCATCCTTCCTCTTCCAATGTTTCCAACAATGATACCACAGTGATGTCGGTAGAGCTGAGAGACAGGTAGCTGCTCACCTGGTCATCATCAACCCTTCCTGCAATATCTTTCCCTGTAACTCCATACTGGACAGGATTAGGCATCTCACTAAACCCTGGTTCACATCAGTCATGGTTTAATGACTGGATCCACAGATAGTTTAATAAAGCATGGTTTATAATTTATATTAGATGGTTTTAAGCTGGACAAGGTGCTGCCACATAGGCAAGAAGTTGAGTCAAGAGTTGGGGGGGTCTTCCCAAGCCTTCAGTGATCATCCCAAGAGAATTTGAGGGGCTATCACAGAGAAGAGAGGGGCTGACTTATTCCCCAAAGCACCAGAGGGCAGGACAAGAAGTAATGGGTGGAAAGGGGGTCAAAGAGAGATCCAACCTGTAACTAAGGAGAAATTTCTTGACAGTGAGAACAATTAGAACAATCAGTGGAACGACTTGCTTCCAGAAGTTGTGGGTGTTCCATCACTGGAGGTTTGCAAGAATAGATTAGACAACCATTTAACCGGGGTGGTATAAGGCTCCTGCCTTGAATTGGGGGTGGACTAGAAGACCTCCAAAGCCCCTTCCAGCCCTATTACTCTATGTTTTCCACATACAGTGCTTTAACAGCATGGATTTCCTTGCCTACGTAGGATGAATGACACCCCAGTTCCGCCTGCCCTCCTCCCCACTTGTCCATAGTTCTTACAATCTCACATTGTGTTGTTCAGGTATGTTCCATCATGGGGGGGAAGTGGATTAGGGAACTTTTTCTGTCCTCTTACACCCTGCAAACATGTCAACCACTTTGAGCTTCCTTTTCAAAGTTGGGCCTCTTTCAGTCTCCTTCTCAAGCTTCCTTTTCTTGCTTTGCTTTTTGCTTTTGCTCACCAGCTCGACCCTTTTTCTCGAAAGATAAAAGAAAAGAAAATCCCATGTTTTTGACAAATCTAAATGAATATGTGAGTGCACACATTTCTTAGACTAGAGACATTTTAATGCATCCTTACAAACATTTTCCCCCTAATTAAATCACTCGAGGAAATTATTTTCACTAAGGGGCATTTTTGATGCATCCTTTTTTCTCTCTCTCTTTGCAAGTACCGCACAAAATCTGGGGAGGGGAGAATACTGAGGTTCAGTTCCTGGTCTCAGAATTAGGGAGCAGTGCAACCTGTAGACCTCCTCTTTTCCCTGGGCATCAGGAAAACCGTGTGGGCTTGGACTAAGCCTAGAGGTGCCCCATATTCTGTTTCTGTCAGTGGTCAATCAGGTTCCTTTGGAAATGATCCTCTCCCATTGCACATCCAGGCAACATCTAGTGTTTATCATCCAGTCTGCTTGCCGTAAAGCTCACCTACCATCATTCTGGTCAATTCTTTGCAATGCCCTGTGAATCTGTGGCATCACTATTCCTCTGTGTCTCTTGTCCACCTTTTGCTGATCAACTTCATCCACTCAAAGTTGTGGCCTGTTAGCCACTGGCCCCTCCAGCAGCTGAATCAGAGGAGGAGGAAGCATGGGAGTCAGGATCAGCATCCAGACAACCTGAGAGCTCCGAGGAGGAAGAGGAATGGAGCTGTCAGAGAGAGAGAGAGAGGGTGGAGCCTGGACCGTCCATCAGTCCTCAGATGGAGAGTCAACAGCCCCCAAGTCTGGAGGTGGCTGATGAGGAAGAGGAGGAATAGCTGGGTCCAGTGCCTGACGTGCAGATGTGCAGAAGGCAGAGGAGAGGAGAGCAGTGGAAATCTATGGGCTGGTCCTTGGGACAGAAGAGCCACCGCTGCTAGCGAGGCCTCACCCTAGCTCTGGGGATAAAAGGCAGGGGGCAGAGATGAATGGGTGTGGCAGACAACTATTCATCTCCCTGCCAGACAGACTTGTTAGCCTACGGTGAGAGAAGAAATTTTTGCCGGGCTGCTGGTGCTCCTAATAAAGGAATCATTGCTTCAACTAAAAAGGGTTTGTTGTGTTTGGGGAGTTGGGTCAGAACACTCAATTGCTAATATTATCAAAGGAGGAGCATAATGTGCGAGCACATAGGCAAGGACTCTCGGGTCCCGGTCGTGGCCAATGCCGGTTGGCGGTCCCCCGGCGGCGAGCCTCCTCCAGGCCAGTATTTCTCAACCTCAGCGACTTTAAGAGGTGTGGACTTCAACTCCCAGAGTTCTCCAGCCAGCAAGCTGATGCAAAAGGCCTGCTTATGGACTGTTGGCTCTTATAGCTCTAGGGCACTTTTTCTCAATCTTGGCAGCTTGACAATGTCAATTCCCATGCTGGGTGGGTGGGGACTTCTGGGAATTGAAGTCCAAGCCAAGGTTGAGAAACATTGATCTAAGAAGACCTATTTGTGGGGCTGCCAACAAAGAAGAGGGGGGGGGGTTCAGCCCGTTCTCCACAGCACCTGAGGGCAGAAGAAGAGCAACAAAAGTGGTCAGAAGACTGGAGGCTAAAAAGTAAGGTATTCGAATGGTTACAGGAAATCCAGTCTAACTAAGAGAAGGATTAGGGGTGACATGACAGCAGTCTTCCAATATTTGAGGTTCTGTCACAGAGAAGAGGGAGACCATCTATTCTCCAAAGAATCTGAAGGTTGGACAAGAAGTAATGGATGGAAACATATCAAAGAGAGGTCCAACCTAAAACTAAGGAGAAATTTCCTGACAGAACAATTAACCAGGGGAATGGCTTGCTTGCAGAAGTTGTGGTTGTTCCATCACTGGAGGTTTTTAAGAAGAAACTGGACAGCTATTTGTCTGGAATAATATAGGGTCTTCTCTTGAGAAGTAGAAGACCTCCAAGGTCCCTTTGAACCCCGTTATTTTATGTTATTTATGGTCTATGCTATGTATTCATTATCTTCACATGGTGTTTCTCAATCTCAGCTACTTTAAGATCTATGGACTTTATTTGTTTGTTAATTTATTTTATTTTATATATTGTTTATATTTTATTTTATTTTATATTTTATATTTTATATTTTATATTTTATATTTTATATTTTATATTTTATATTTTATATTTTATATTTTATATTTTATATTTTATATTTTATAATTTTATTTTATTTTATTTTATTTTATTTATTTTATTTTATTTGACTTGTATGCTGCCCCTCTCTGAAAGGACTCGGGGCGGCTCACAGATAAAACATAGAACAATAAATAGTTTAAAAAGAGATTAAACCTAAACAAGCCAAACCAAACAGTTAAAACCCAATTAAAAAATCCCACCCCCCTCAGGAGGTCAGTCCAGCCTGGCCTGTAGAAACAACCAGTTTTTTAGATTGCACTGGAAAAAGGAGAGATCGGGAGCCAGCTGTAGCTCAACGGGTAGTTGATTCCATAAAGCGGGAGCCGCTACAGAATAGGCCCTTCCCCGGGGCACCGCTAGCTGACATTGTTGTGCGGACGGCACCCTGAGGAGTCCCCGCCTGTGTGCTCGCACAGGGCGATCGGTATTTGATGTTGGCAGGAGGCGCTCCTGCAAGTACCCCGGACCCGTGCCATGAAGGACTTTGTATGTTAACACCAAGACCTTGAATCGCATTTTAACCCAGTAGTCAGTGGTTATACAGTATCTTCTGGAGAAGTGTCCAGAAAAGTATACTTATGCAACTCCCAGAATTCCCCAGAGAACATTAAGTCCACAGATCTTAAAACAAATACAATTGAGAAATATTGCTCTAAACTATTAATAAATACCCATATTACAAAATAAGTCCTTTTTCTACACCGAGTAGCATCACATATTTTATGCTATCAATTCTCATATAGCCCACCAAGGTTTTGTAATGTGCTTGATGGATTCTGGAAACAAATTGGAGCTTTCCAATTGTGCATTTTTTAAAATGACTCAAACTGCAAAGGAAGTGCATTATTTTCAGTTTGAAAACTCCAAATCTATATTTTAAAAATCAGGCGGAAATTTTCAATTCATCTTCTGTGATGATATTAGTGGTTCACCAGCCACATGCCTTGGAGGTCCTAAAAAGTAACAACAAGAAGAACAAAAAATAGAAGCACAGTTCCATGAAGAAGAAAAAGCTGCAAAATCCAGTTTTTTGATCGTGGGGGAAATCAGTTGGATCTGCATATCTTTCCAGCTGTGTGACATCTTGGTTGAAACATAGCAACCCAATCACTTCATTCTTTTTTTATATGTTCGTGAACTGTGGGTTTATATAATGATATTTCTATAAGCTAGAAGTTTTATTTCACCCTTCTTTCCTAATAAGACCAGATATTGAGGCCTGTCTAACATCCATTGCATAATTAGGCATTTAAGGGCACGGATTTCTATCTGTTAGAAACAAGGGCTAGTTAGTGAAGATGGGATTTCTCCTCTGAGAATTCTCAAATGAACTCATGAATAGACCAGGACAGAAGTCACTTTCAGGCATTCCTGTTCTCCACTGGAGTCCTTAACTCAAAATGTGCCAAAAGGCACCTGAGAATACATACTTTAGACTAAAACACATTTAATAATTCACAGAAAGAAAATACTTTGACAAATGCAGGTCATAAATTATGGTAACAATTTGAGGCTACAAAAGACAGCTGTCAATATCACTCAGAAAGAAGAGATGATGACAAGATGACATCAGTAAAATTGTGTCTCCATTTGGTTTAGGTTTTTTTATGTGATGCTCATAAAAATCAGGCAGAGCTTGGATCATATCACTGCAGTTGACTTTTTTTGACCTTACATATGTAGAAAGTTAGCATCCACTCTGAGAAGAATGAAATATTTTGAGGAATATAAAAAATGAGAAATGGAGAAACATGCTCTTAAAAGACAGAAAGCAGACTCAGTCTCCCTGCCCCCCAAACAGAAACTGAGGAGACCAGCTTTTAGAAATGCAGGTTTGGTAATCCATTCAGAAAGACTGGGTCAGAGAGAAACTCCAGATAAGCAACACAGTTAGGTAAATCAAAGGTTATAAGATTAACTCAGACAAAACACCTAGGATTTGCATTTCATCTTTTGCTATAGAGCCAGCTATGGCCCCTACATGGCCCTATAGGAATCTGACAACAGCTAATAGAATACATGTTCTTGCACAGGAACAGGAAGCCAAAGTCCAGAGAAGGTATAAACCTTCCCCTCAATTCTCAACTCCGTTTTGTCAGCTGCCTAGAACCACAAACCCCGGTGGTTCTGCTTCATCAATAAACCACCTTTCCAATCAGCCTCCATGTTTCCAGTGTCTTTCTCCCAGCTTGGAAATGAACCAGAAGGATATTTCTTCCCACACCTAGGGGATACCCCTGGAGGGATGTTTCAGGGTCAGGTTTATGAGGGAAAAGGGCAGTTAGGTTTTGCATTTTGGAAAAAAGAGGTTCAAATAACTCCCGGAGCCTCCCACTTAATGAATTCATTCATCCATGAAGATGAGATTTGGCCATTTTTTGGATCCTGACTCCTGATTCAATAGAATCTTGTGTGTCTTGATGGTACTCTGACGTTAAGGATTTGACAACTGTGGTACAGGCATTCCTTGAACCACAATTGGGACTAGAAGTTCTGTGGCTAAGCAACATGATTGTTAAAGGAGTCATGCCTGATTTTACAACCTTTTTGCCATGGTTATTAAATGAATCACATGGTTATTGATGGAATCCAGCTTCCTCTAATGTCGCTTGCTGGAAGTAAGCTGGGAAGGCTACAAAGAACTACTACATGACCCCAGGATGCTGCAACCATTGTAAATAGAGAGAGTCTTTGACTTACAACCACAATTCAACTCAACATTTTTTGTTGTTAAGTGAGACATTTCTTAAGTGAGTTTTGCCTCATTTTACGACCTTTTGTGGCACAATTGCTCAGTGAATCACTGCCGTTGTTAAGTTAGTACAACGGTCGTTAAATGAACCTAGCTTCCCCATTGACTTTGCCTGACAGAAGGTCGCAAAAGGGGATCTCATGACCCCAGGACACTGAGACCATCATAAATATGAACCAGTTGCCAACTGTCCAAATTTTGACACATGGTTGTAGGGATACTGCAACAGTTATAAGTGCAAAAACGGTCATAAGTCACCTTTTTCAGTGCTGTTTTTATTTTTTATTTTTTTTATTTTTAATTAGATTTATATGCCGCCCTTCTCCGAAGACTCAGGGTGGCTTACAATTTTTGGGATACAGCCCAGTGCGCTCAGCAATAGCCTTCCTTCCATTGTATATGCCTGCTTATTACTAAGCGGCATTTTTACAAAGTCAGCTTACTGCCCCCAACAATCTTGGGTCCTCAATTTACCTACCCCGAGAGGATGGAAGGCTGAGTCCACCTTGAGCCTGGTGGGATTTGAGCTACAGTAATTGCAGGCAGCTGGAACTTAAGTGCTAGGCATTTAGCAGCCTGCACCACCAAGGCCCTTATAAATTTTAACTTTGAACCATCACTAAATGAACTGTTGTAAGTTGAGGACCACCTGTACATCAGTGGTGGTATTCTACCGGTTCAGCACAGTTCTGCTGAGCCAGTAGCGGCAATGAGCAGTGGAAATCGAACTGGTTCTCTCTGCCCGCCCGCCCAGGCTCCCATGCTCACCTTTATCTTCTGCTTTTGAAGCGCAGCTGCTTTGCACGGTGCAGAAGAGTGCCGCGCGGCAGCTCCTGAAGTGACTGGGAGAGTGCAGGCTTGCAGGAGGTGAGTTAGAATGCCTCTGTGCCTGCCAAACGCCTCTGCACCTGCGCAAAGTGCTTGTTTGGCATGCACATGCACGCAAAGTGTGTGCACGCGCACAAAGCATGCCCACCAAGCCACGCCCACCGAACTGGTGGTAAAAATATTTGAATCCCACCACTGCTGTACATGATGGTTGCCAAGCACTCAAACTTTGATCCGATGGCTGTGGAGATGCTGCGATGGTCCTAAGTGTGAGGACTGATCATAAGTTGTTACTTTCAGTGCAGTTGTAACCTTGTCAAGAATTACCTGTGTTAAATGTTCATTTTTTCTCAAGTTGCAATTGAGGGCAAAGCTGATTTTTGAAAAGAAGCATCAAAATTATTAAATGCTTATTTTAGTATAAATAGATTGTTGATGTATATTATATGTATATTTTGCTAAAATATTCAAAAACATGAATTTTCATGTCTTTTAAGTCGCTGATTAATATTTAGGAGAGAAAAAAACAGGATAAACTGCATCCAGAACTGATGAGGTCTACAAACCGAGCTATCTGCTCTGTGAAGGTTCAGATGCAAACTAGATATAATATTATACTGTTGATTGTATTATTGCCATTATAAAGTAAAAGAGGAACAAGTATTGTGGTCCACCGGCAGCCTGTGGAGACGGCAGCAGAGTCAGACAGTGGGGAGGAACATGGACCAGTCCGGCAGTCTGGGAAGGACTCAGACGAGGGTCCTGCATCCGATACAGAGATGGAGCCAGGGCCATCTGGGAGTTGTGTGCTGACTCCAGAGCCTCCGAAGTCTGGCAGCAGCAAGGCAGAGGAACAAGGGGAGCCTGTTCCCAGTGCGTATGTGCGCAGAGCTGCCAGAAGACAAGAACAGTTAAGACAAAAGGAGCAACTCGGAAGTAAGGCTTGGCGGTGACTGCCCCTCCCATAAGATATAAAGGAAGTGCAAAGGTAGAGAAACCTTTGCAGGAAGCAACGTTGTTCGGTCTGTTCAGATTAAACCTTGAAGCTCTGTGTGGACTTTGTACTCCATTTGGCTTTTTACAGTTCATTTGGCCCTTTAATTGTTGGAAGGAGATAAAGGAGATAAAGGTGGGTGCTTATCTTGAGAGACTGTTTGGGACTCATTATGGGCTGGGAATGAACAGAATTCTCAGTCGTTGAAATAAAACAAGAGTTGTTTGGACTAAGTGTATGCTTAATTACGGTCTCAGGAAGACTTGGTCAGAACAACAAGTTCCTTCTCTAACATGATTAACATTTAGAAATGTAGCTAAGGGAAACAAACCAGAGAAGAAATAAATGGTGTGATTGAGCCAACAGGGAAGAAAGAACACATGGATGACCATCTTTGATCGAAGACCTTATAGAGAAGGTGGAGGCTAAGGGGAGGCCATCAAAGCATTAAGGTCTCCGTAGCATCTGAAAGCAGAACAAGAAACAATGGAAACCAATCAAGGAGAGATCCAACCTAGAACAAAAAAGAAAATTTCTGACAGTGAGAACAATTATCCAGTGGAACGGCTTGCCTCCAGAAGTTGTGGGTGCTCCATCACTGGAGATTTTCAAGAAGTGCCTGGACACCTGTTTGCCCAGAATGTCGTAGCGTCTCTTGCTGGAGAAGGGTTTGGATTAGATCCCTTCCAGCTCTCTGCTCTGTTATTCTGTCAAGGTTTGCCCCATGAGATATACAAGGAAGCAAGGAAAAAAAGTTGTCCACACCCAAGTTCTTGCCCAAAGAATCACCAACCACACCAGGCCAATATAGGTTCTATGTCCAAGCAGGAGAAATGCTTCTTCTCAATGTCTTTATCACTAAAGGTATCCAAGAAAATGATGGATAGTCATTTGTGTAGAATGCTATAGGTCAGGGCTGTCAAACTCAAGCCCGGGGCCTCAGATGCGGCCCATGGGTTGCTTAGATCTGGCCCATAGGTCCACCCTGGAAACAGCAAAGGACCAGCCTGTGGTGCCTCTGACAGCGAAAACAGGCTCCCGAGCTCCGTTTTTGGCTATGACGGCCTCCTGCAACCCTCTGTCAGCACACGGCCCTCCCAAGCTCTGTTTTCGCTGACAGAGGGTTGCAGGAGGCCATTGCAGCCAAAAATGGAGCTCAGGAGTCCATTTTCATTGACAGAGCACGCGGGCCACCAAAGGCGCCACTGACATGCGTGACAATGAGCTGGCCACGTCCACTCTACCCATGCCCCCAGCCCCCAAGGTCAAACACAACCCTGATGCAGCCCTCAATGAAATCAAGTTTGACATCCCTGCTGTCAGCATTCCAACATACCTCCACTCCAATCAATAACTCCAACCAATAACTCCGAGACAGACATCTTCAAATAAAGTTCCCTTTATTTTGGATAGTAAACTGGCAAAAATGGGGAATCCCAAATCTGAAAGTTCCAGGCTTCCTTGCAATAAGTAAAAACTACAAATCCACCCCCTGCACCCATCATCACATCACATGCCCCAATCACTATCCGTCCCAACTTGAGACTTCCCCTCATTTATGCGCAGAACAACATGACCTTGACTTAGAAAAAGAATGTTATTATGTCTAACTGCATACACTCCAAGAAAGTCCCCCCTCCCACTTTCCCAGGCTCAGAATGAGGCAGCGTGGGAGCATCTGGTCTCAATATGGCTTCCAAAGCTGACACCTTCTGTAGGTATTTCTGCCCTGAATAGAAGGCTGGACTAGAAGACCTCCTTCCATCCCACAGATTCTCTGACACCATGGCCTGTTTTTTTTCCCAAAAGTAACACTACTACCACTCCTGGGCAATGAGACCTTCTGCTTGCCAATCAACACAACCCAGGTGGCCTTTCTGGCCCAACAGAGACTCCATTTCCTTAGGGTCTTGTGAAAGAATAAAGTGGAACAACAACTGATGACCTCCTTTTACCAGTCCACAATAGAAAACGTCCTCACATATTGCACGACGGTGTGGTATGCTGGCTTGACAGCCACAGATAGAAAGACATTACAGAGGGTGGTGAGCACAGCACTAAACATCGTGGGCTGTTCCCTGACACCACCAGATCAGTGGTTGCCAACTAGTGGGCCAGGGACCACTGGTGGTCCATGAGAAAATGTTGGTGGTCCGCAGAGAAATGTCCCCCCCCCCAAAGCAATTGATCCAAGCGGCACGGGAACTCAAGGCTGCGCCACCCACATGGCCCGAGGGAACACAAGGCTTGCATCGCTTGCATTGAGAACACCATGAGGTAGTGAGGGGAGAGGGGAAGGGGTGGAGGGGGGGAACTTGGCCCACTCGCCCCACGCACCTTGCTTGGCCAACCAGGCTGCTTCTTTCTGCTTCTTTCTTCTTCTGCTTTTGGCTGCACGCAAAGGAAAGCAGCAAAAGTCTTTCTTTCTCTCCCCCAAACTCTGCCAGGAAGGAGTCTTTGGGACCCTGCAAGGCCTCCTGCTCCAAGAAGCTGCGCCGGCAAAGACTCATTTCTGGTGGAGTTTGGGGGAGAGAAAGAAAGACTTCTGCTGTTCTGCTGCTTTCCTTGCATGAAGCCAAAAGTCTCTCTCTCTCCTTCCCCCTGAGAACGGAGCTGGAGATGGTATCCTGCAATCCCAAATAAAGAACGATCGATCAGTAGGAAAACGGGGTGGGGGATTTTCCTGCAGACTTTTTGGGGGATTTTCCCAGGGTCTCTGGTCCGCGGGATTTAAAATGATGAGTTTGGTGGTCCCTGAGGTCCAAAAGGTTGGCGACCCCTGCACTAGATGACCTTGCTAGGGCTCGCTGCCTTAGAAGAGTGAGGAAAATCCTCAGGGATGCCACCCACCCTGGTCAGCCCTTTTTCACTCTCCTACCATTGGGTGGGAGATAGAGAAGCAGAGCCAGCTGCACCAACAGGCTGAAGAACAGTTTCTACCCGTGGGCTGTCAGACTCCTGAACAGAAAATAACTTCATGTCAACATGGTATGACAGACTTGCAGGGCCGGTGCGTTGTGCAACAAGGTCACATGGTGTAATAAGATTGGGACTGGGTCAGGGACTTCTGTCCTCACTGTGAGTTGTGTTGGGGGAGGTGTGTGCATGAAGGGAAGCTCAGCCAATCTTATTGTACACAGGTTGTACTCTGACAATAAAGGTAATGATAACAATGCCTACCCAAACATTCTGGTATGGCTAATTAACCACCTTCAAAGCTCCAAGACCAACAAATGCAGAAATTCTGTTTAATAAGAATGGGTACGCTGAGATTTCAAGACTAATGAGAGGTCTCGTTTGTAAAGGCTACCAGGGAACAGTTAATTTACTAGTTGGCTAATGTTCTTCTCCTGAACGTCCTTTTAAAACAAAAAAACCAAAAGAAACCAAACCTTTCATAAATGATATATATTGGATTGTTGCCCAGTAAGGAAATATCAGTTATGAATAATGTTTCTACCTCCATCATTGTCATCATTTTAATACTCCTAATTACTTATAAAAGCTATGATATTTAAGGTAGGAAAATCCTCTAGCTTTAAATCTTTTTTTTTAAAAAGAATCCCACAATTATCCTTTTTCTAAATCATTTGATGCAGTTCACGGTAGCTGTGCACAGGTAGCGGACCTGACTTGTATTTCTAAGTCTATTCAGATTTTATTTGTATAATGATGGATTGGATTTATATTTTTAATTCATATATTTTTATGTTGTTCATACCCTGCTGTACATTTCAGGAGCTCAAGGCAACTTATAAAAGACCTTAGTCTTTCCAGCCATACGTACCTCTTGTAAGGAAAGCTGGACTGAATATGAGTGCCTAAACCTTCCAGTGAATTTACCTGACTAATACTGGGGTCTCTCTGCTCGTATTCCAGCACCTTCCACACTACATCTGTTTGGCTCATGTGCTGATAGGGAGGGACCAGAACAAAGTCAGCCAATGAGCTTCTGTAGGTAAGGAGGGACTAGAACTTGGATCTCCCTGTTCCTAATCCAGGATCTTCACCACTAGCCATAATGGCTCTTGGGTCGAGAACGAGTTGCTCCCCCAAGGCAATCTCTGAGGAGAGTCTAGAGTTCAAGTCTCCCTCCTCCAATATCTTCACCATCACCCTTCACTGGCTCTCTGGTTCTTTCTTTGAACCATGTGCAGAAGCTCTAGGGATGTGGGATCAACTGGAGAAGAAGACATTGCCAAAACTTGGACAACCTTGAACTATGCCACCTACGGTTGGACTTAAGCATAGTACACAAAATTATCTGCTACAATGTCCTACCAGTCAATGACTACTTCAGCTTCAACGGCAACAATACAAGAGCACACAACAGATACAAACTCAGTTGTAAACCACTCCAAACTTGATTGCAGAAGGTATGACTTCAGCAACAGAGTGGTCAACACCTGGAACGCACTCCCTGACTCTGTTGTTACGTCCTCTAACCCCCCCACTCCTTTAACCTTAAACTATCCACTATTGACCTCACCCCATTCCTAAGAGGTCTATAAGGGGCATGCACCATCGTGCCTAATGCCCCTGTCCTATTGTCTCCATTTATTTGTACCTATTTCCTGTATTCTTACCCATGTTTATACTTATACCTATTATCTTGTAAGCGATTGACAAATCAAATCAAATCAATTAATCAATCAATCTGCCTTTAACTATCAAAGGATCCTTGGCTCCTTTCTATATCCTTTCCCCAGGACCATAATGCCATCATTAACTACCTGTCCTCTTACAAGCATTACTCTGAGCAGGTGGTCCCCATAGCTAGTGCCCAAGGGGCCATTCGGAGAAACCTTCAAGCCAAAGCTTGCTCAGATGACCAAGCCGGTTGAATTAAAGCAGAGAAGATGCCCGCTTCCCCTTGAGTTCCTGCTTAAGGCTTGGTACATCATCACCAAAAGGAACTCCTGGGTTTCACCTAAACCCAGAGCTGGCCCTGGGGTTTGTAGCCATTTTACAATCCCCAACTTTGCACCCTGTCTCACAAGGAAGAAGGCTAAAGAGTTGCACCAGAGACTCAATTCCTCCTCCTCAGTAATTCCTTACTATACTGATTCCAGGTTTTTCCCTCCTGTTAAGTTAAAATCTTAAAATCTTATACATGAGGCAAAGACCTAATTGTCTTCACGGGCCAAAAAAATAAAGGATCACCAACAGAAGAGATGATGATGAAAAAGTAATTCAGAAGAACGAGACTTCTGGGCAATATTTCATAACCATTTTACAGGAGGCTTTTTAAAAGCTCTCTAATAATAGCGACTCAGTATTTCAGGCAAACTTCCTCATTCTTTCCAGCCTTTTCTTTTGAGCATGCCTCTTGATGGGTGGATGTCTCCTTTTCTTAAGATCAGAAAATGTAATAACCTTAAAGTGTTGTCTGCTTTGGTTCTTGTTATACAGGCAGGGAGAACTCGGGTATTGCCCTATAGCAAAGTATGTGCCTTTCTCACCAAAGGTCCCAGATTTGAGCCGTGCCTGGAAAGGCAGCAGAACATTACCCAGAAGTCTGTGGTCTTTCCAGCATCATTGGTGTACAGGTAGTCCTCGACTTACAACCACAATTGAGCCCAGGATTTATGTCGCTAAGTGAGAAATTTGTTAAGTGAGTTTTGTCCCATTTTATGACTTTTCTCACCATATTGTTAAGTGAATCACTGCAGTTGTTCAGTTTTAGTGACACAGTTGTTGAGTGAACCTGGCTTCCCCATTGACTCTGTGTCAGGGCTCCAACAAACCCACCCCCATTCAAATCAAAAGTCTCTAGCCACATCTCAGAGAAAAGTAAATTGGTTTATTAGAAGTTGCCATGTTGGCACGTGGCTGGGTGCAGCTGATACTACATCACATCCTACATTTCTCCCTTGACCGTGGTCTTCCCCGCAACCCCTGGATGTGACTTCTCCAATGGGACACATCCATCTCCAAGAGTGCTCTCCAATAACTTTCTTACGCTCTGACAACTTTGGGCTGCCGGGGTGATTATCTAGGAACTTAAGGAATGCCTTGTTTTCCCCCACTCCCTTTTTCTGGCAGCTAAAAAGACCAAAGGAGTATCTTTTTAGTTGACACTCTGCTTGTCAGAAGGTCGCAACTGTCATAAATATGAACCAGTTGCCAAGTATCTGAATGTAAATCACGTGACTGATGGGGATGGTGCAGTGGTCACAAGTGTGATAAATGGTCATAAGGCACTTTTTTCAATGTCGTTGTGACTTCAAAAGGGCACTAAATGAACTGTTGTAAGTTGAGGACTGCCTGTACAATCTGAGACCTCAGAACTATATGCAGCTCCATAGAATCTTGGGATGGATCCCAGACTTCTTCATTTTCTTTTTTTTTTGTTTTGGTCTTCAAGTCAAATTTCACTCCTGCTGATCACATGGACAAGTTGAAGTTAGACCTCCAAGCCCCATTCCAACTCTGTTACAGTGGTACTGTCAGGATTCCAGCAATCGCCCTAATGAAATCATGATCCTCAAGCCAAACTTCAAAAAGCTGCAAAGGATTCATTAGAGGTGACATACTGGCACTGCCCTGTATGAAGCCAACTCTGGCATATGTAATTTACACTCACCTGTTTCCCCCCTCCCCCCTGGGTGTGTCATAAACCAGATTCTCCAGTTGAACACGCTAGGTGTTGTCAATCACATTCTCCAATTAAATATATTGCCAGGCAAAAGCTCTGGTATTTGAGTTACAATCTTTTAAAGATAAGAGTTGGAATGTACTTTCGCTTTCAAACTGCTGCACTGCTCTTCCAGATTTCCTTCCTCTCCCCTCCTTTTTTATGGCAACTACTAAAACAGGCATAGGAATGTTTTATGAGTTGACAGGTACCCTGGTATTCCACTGCTAAGAAACTCGTCGAATTTGGTACTCAGCACATTCTGATGTGAAAGTTTTGTCCCTGTACTCATCATTTGTTTAGTACTCAGCTCACAAGATAGAATTTGTCACTGTCGGCTGCCTTGTGTCTTGTTACATTATTCCTTATGGGGAAAAATTATTTGGTATTTATTGTTTCTGGTATTCGTTGCATCTCCTGGAACCAATTAATAATGAGTACCACCGTATTCTGCATTTTGTTAAGAAATACATCCCTTTTCTTTCTTCCTTATGGCCATTTTGGTTTCCCTCAGAAAGAGCTTCCACTTGCAATTCTCCTTTCTGCCTCCGCTGTCATCTCTATCTTAGCCAATCTCCACAACCACACTGGACACAGAGAGGAGATGCGTCACATTGAACTGCAGCCATGAGTTCGACCAGCCTTCCCAGCTGAACTTGAACCAAGGGCATCACTACAAAAGGTCAGAGCAGCGTCTGGGGAGAACATCCCAGAAGGATTACTCAATTATCCTCATCCTTGTTGGGAGGGACTTGTCAAAATCTCTGATCAATAGCGCAAATAGGAGGTAGTGAATTTAATAACTCTTTTTCCCCCTCCTTTGGAGCCAAGCTGTTCTAGCAGAGTTAATAAGCTTTGTTTCATTATAACATGTGACAGATACACCGCCGTGGTTTGTATAACACACCACTGTTGACTTCGGGTTGCCACACTAGACTTCTGCTTTAGTTAAAAGAAGAAGAAGTCACAGAGCCAGCAAATATACAACTCACAGGTGTTACATGAATTAGGGTTTTTGCAAAAATGAAGGATTTGAACGCAGCAGACCAAACCTGATTCCTTCCATTGGAAACAGCCAAATGGCTGGCCGTTAATCAGACACACACAGAGAGATACACACACAAACCACAGAGAGAGAGAGAGAGAGAGAGAGAGAGAAACCTTTCTGCCCCTGGAAAAATAAGGCCACATATCACAAGAAGCGAAACTTCAAAATAGCTCCTGCACAGTTCAGAGACCTTAAATAGGTCAGTGCTTCACTGTGGCTGTCACAGAATTGGACTCGTCCCAGGTAGAAGGTGTTTTAGAGGCTTGTGACAGAGTTACTGGAAAAAGGGACAATTCAGGCTGATGGGGAGAGGAGAAGAATAAGCGTCTCTGTGAGGTTCAGCCAGGATCTTGGCACAGATACGAGCTAATGAGCACCCATGACCTCTTTGTCCAGCCACACTGTATGTCGCAATCACCCCCCGTTTTCTGTTTGCATCTCCCACCTAGAAAGCAGAAGAGCGCCAGGCAGCGCCAGGCAGCCGCGAGCGAAGCCGTTTGGATGCTGAACAATGAATGACTAATAGCGGAGGAATGACATTTTTAAAAAACGACTTTGCAGTAAAAGTATCTAAGAATAAAACCGTAAAGAGAACCCCGGCTTTCTTGGAACGATCCTTATCTCAAAATAGAAACGCGGCATTTTAAGGAAAGGATTTATCACGGAGAGCAGCCCACTTCAAAGGCAGCGCTCGCCCGCTTTTGAAACATAAGCCACACTCGTGGGGAAGGCAGGTTATTTCATAATGATGGGGTGTCTTCCACTCACCGCTGGAGCAGTCTGGCCCTCCCCATCCTGGTTCGCAGTGACAGGTGTCGGGAGACACACACCGTCCGTGGACGCACTCTTCAGTGCAGAGAGCTAGGGACAGAAAGAGACAGACATTACCTCAGTGTCACAGGCCAGGGAAGCTGGCATAATATGTGTATCAGAGGTGGTCTTCAGCCGGTTCTGACCAGTTCTGGAGAACCGGTAGTGGAAATTTTGAGCAGTTTGGAGAACCGGCCAATCCCACCTCTGACTGGCCCCACCCCCCATCTATTCTCTGCCTCCTAAGTCCCAGCTGATTGGCTGGGTCTTCTTTGGTTGCCCTGCACAGGAAAACAGAGCTGGAAAGCAGGTTAGTGGGGTGGGAAGGGAAGGGAAGGGGGATTTTGCAGTAAACTTCCCCTGCCCACGTCCACCAAGCCACGCCCACAGAACCGGTAGTAAAAACGTTTGAATCCCACCACCAATGTGTATGCTATTATTAAAATTTCAAGCAATCTCATTTGCTTTTTTTTTTTTAAATTCCCAGAATTTAAATTTAAATTTTACACAAAGGCTAAAATCCCGGAAGCCCTCCTGCTCAACAACTTTAACATCGATTCACAATGGAAAGTTGCTTAGTGCCCAGTTATAGGAAGACACATCAATGAGCCCACAAAAAGGATGCCAGGCTTCGAACTACCACTTTAGCAATAGACAATCCTGCATAGGATTCGATTCGCACCTCACAAAGCAACTCTGTATAAATGGGGCATAGCATCCTCCCCTTCAGTGTGACTGCAAGGCCCCACATCAAAGTGTAGATCACATCATAACCAGCTGTAAGCTGAGGGCATTTAGTGGTCCAGAATCTTATTTATATTTTAATACTAGCTTGATTTAATACTTCGCTATGAAACTATGCGATTGGGCTTAGTTTTTGGGGAAGAAAATAAAGGAAAAAATGTGTTTCTGCTTACTAGCATCCATTGGTATTCATCTGGCTAGTGTCCTGTCAGTGTGTGAGAGAGTGGAGGGCTGTTTGGAAATTGAAGCAGTATTTGCTGTGTGAGCAAGAAGGAGACAGCAAGGAGCCTGGGTGTGGCTTAGCTCAACTGTTCTGTACTAAAGCTGCTTGCTGCTGTGGAACTGAAACTGAAATCCTCTGCTTGTGTTTTGCATTTGGAACAGATTTCTTTTCAGATGGGGAGGGGGAGTAGAACTCCTTAGCATCAGAGCATGTTAATGATAATAATAATAATATAGGAACTACTGGTGCTCTGATGGTCATTTCAAAAAATCCTTTCTTAGTGAGCACCTAGAAGCCAAGAGGAACATACGTGCCAAATTTCAAGTTTGTAGGCTTTTACGGTTCTGGAGATTTTGTGATGATGCGTGAGTGGTATTTCGCTTCGATATATAGAGATAAACCAGTGTTTCTCAGCCTTGGCAGTTTGAAGCAGTATGGGCTTCAACAGCATAGCTGGCTGGGGAATTCTGGGAGTTGAAGTCCACACATTTTCAAATCTGCACAGGTTGAGAAACACTGATATACAAACCATGTTGTGCTTCAATGGTTAGATGGCCTAGACATTGGTATTTGAACATAGATCTTGTTGTCATTTGTATTTTATGGTGTTTTATTCATCTAGGTGAAATGTTGATATATATACAGTATATATATAAGTCCATGTATGATATATACACTAAATAAATTCCCAGAAAAACATGCAAACATGCAACTTAGTCTGACATGCAGAATATTCTGAGCCAAGGCACTTGGGGACAGTCTGCTTGAAATTAATATTTTGGTCTCGCAGTGTCTCAGGGCTACCTCCAGGGGTGGGGTTCAAAAATTTTAGCAAAGGGTTCTCTACCCGGTTGCTGGGTGGGCGTGGCCATGGTGGGAGTGGCCTAGTCGGCCTCCTGCACTACAATGTGGGGGGTGTTTTTGCCCGCCTTGGGCTCCGGAGGCTTTCCGTGAGCCTCCAGGAGAGCGAAAACAGCCTCCCCAGACTCTGGAGGCTCTCAGGAAGCCAGAAATGGGCCCAGTTCTGAACTTCCGGGAGGCCCATTTTTCACCCTCCCTGAGCCTCCGTGTGTGCCCTGCCCTTACCTGCATCCAAACCGGGCCGCATGGGGGTTCCTGAGAAGGGCGGGGTGGGGTGGGCGGGGCCAGCTAGGAGTGGGATTTGGGGGTTCTCCAAACTGCACAGAATCTTAGCTAGGGGCTCTCCCAAACCCCTAAAAAACCCCAGCAGCCCAGCTCTGGCTATGTGATCGATCCCCTTTGGTGACCTTCTGACAAGGAAAGTCAATGCTGAAGCCGGATTCAGTGAGCAACCGTGTGACTAACTTAACAACTGCAGTGATTCCCTTAACAACTGTGGCAAGAAAGGTCGTAAAATGGGACAAAATTCACTTGAACAACTTGCCTTGCTTGGAAATGGAAATTTTGGGCTGAATGGTGCTCATAAGTTGAGGATTATCTGTATAGCTCTCCATCTCTGAGCACAACTCTGGGCAGAAGTACAAGAACCACAACACAGAAACGGGAAAATCTAGCACCTCAATTATCCTCCCTGGATGCCCCAACCACCACTCACAGGACCCCCTACCACCTACCCTTGGATTTGGATATAAAACCAGGTTGATGGCCTTCTAGAAGACTAGAAGGAATGGGGGTCTGCTGGATCACTGGTGTGTGTGTGTGTGTCAGGTTCCAAGAGATGGAACCATTATAAAACGAACTCTGAGGCATTTTGATGCCTCAAAGAACACATTTATTAATATATACCATCTTGGCACTAACTAGGGAGAGCCAGTACTGAAAGTTTTCCCGGCTTTCCACGTCACTATAACTGGAATTTTCTCAATTTTCCAAAACAATAAGTCACATGGTCCAACCAGGATGTGAGATGGTTTCCCGGCAACTTCGCTCCTTCCTCTGGCTGAGCCGCCATTGTAACGCAGCTGACTTATTGTCCAGCTATGTTGTTTTGGCTGGAGCTCCATCAACCTCAGGTCTCCCCCCACATCCAGCTCTCAAGTGTGTCAAACTGAATTTATATCATTCCACTACCTAACCAAATTCAGGCTTGACAGTGCGTGTGTGTGTGTGTGTGTGTGTGTGTTCTATAACAGGGTCCCCAATTCCCCAGTCCATGGTGTGGCACTAGTCTGCAGCATGCCAAGCATGCAAACAAGTGAAGCCCCATCCGTGGGATGCAGGCAGCATGCAAAAACTTGCCCCTTCTGCTCTGCAGAAAAATCTTTCTCAACAAAACCAGTCGATCCCTGGTGCCCCAAAAGTTCATAGCTGCTGTTCTACAAGGTAGGGGAAACCATGGAAAACATTCACATCCAAGGTCGACTAGATCAGGGGTGTCAAACTTAAGGCCCGCAGGCCAGATCCAGGCCACAGGGTGCTTAAATCTGGCCCACAGGGCTGGCCTGGAAATATCAAAGGACCGTCCCATGGTGCCTTCAGCAGAGTGGTGGGGATTTTACCGGTTCAGCCCAGTTCGGCCGAACCAGTAGTAAAAAAACAGCTACCGGTTCAGCCAAACTGCTTTTCTTTTCCTCCCGATGATCAGCTGTAACGGGATCCCCCTCACTGTCTTACCAAGAAGCTTCCCTGAGGCCCAGGAGGCAAAAAGGGGTGCACAGGGGGGGTGGAGGAGTGGTACACCCACCCCACACTCCATTTTTTGCCTTCCTGGGCCTCAGGGAAGCTTCCTGGGAGCAAAAACACCCTCCAAGGAGGCTTCCCTGAGGCCCAGGAGGCCAAAAAATGGAGCGTGGGGGGGAGTGCTGCATCCCCCCCAAAAAGGCATGCCCACCCAGTCACGTGGCCACACCCACAAAACCAGTAGTAAAAATATTTGCATCAAAAACGCCATCAAAAAATCACAACAAAGAATGTTCTTTCTGCGCCAACTCAGGAAGCTCAAACCGCCCAAGAAGCTGCTGATCCAAGTTCTACAGATGAATGACTGAGTCTGTCATCTGCACCTCTATAACTGTCTGGTTTGGTTCTGCAACCCAACAGGACAGACACAGACTTCAGAGAGTAACTAGGACTGCAGAAAAAGCAATTGCTACCAACCTGCCTTCCATTGAGGACCTGGATCCTGCACGAGTCAAAAAGAGGGCTGTGAAAATATTTATAGACCCCTCACATCCCGGACATAAACGGTTTCAACTCCTGCCCTCAAAACGGCGCTATAGAGAGCCATGTTCACCAGAACAACTAGACACAAGGACAGTTTTTCCCCAAATGCCATCACTCTGCTAAACAAATAATTCCCTCAACACTGTCCAACTATTTACAAAGTCTGCACTACTATCACTATTGATCTTCTCATCACTCCTTATCACCCATCTCCTCCCACTTGTGACTGTATGACTGTAACTTTGTCGCTTGTATCCTTACGATTTATATTAACTGTTTCCTAGTATGATTTGATTGCTCATTGTACCCTATGACTATCATTAAGTGTTGTACCTGATGATTCTTGACGAATGTATCTTTTCTTGCTGAGAGCATTTGCACCGAAGACAAATTCCTTGTGTGTCCAATCACACTTGGCCAATAAAGAATTCTATCTATCTACCTATCTATCCGATCCCAGCAAAGTGCTGCAGGAGGCTGATCATCCCATCTCCCACCATCCCCAGCTGACCCACGGAGAACTGCAATGCTGATCCAGCTCTTGAAGAAATCCAGTTTGACACCCCTGGATTAGATAGTAAAATTTCAGAGAAGGGGTCTGGAGCATGCCCACCCTTCTCAATCTAGTGGGAGAGGCAAAGTTATTTATTGGTTTGTTTATTTATTTCAATTTTTATGCCACCCACCTCCCCTATATAAGGTGACTCCAGAAACCCTCAGGGAGAGGTGGCCCCACAAATAACCTGCCCCTCTACCAGATAGAGAATTAAGAGCAATAACTAGCTGCTTGAATTGCACCTGGAAGGAAATTGGGAGCTTCTACTGGTGTAACATGGGAGAGCGTAAGGTTGCCCAATTACAGTTTAGCACAGTGTTTCTCAACCTCGGCAATTTTAAATGGGGTAGACTTCAACTCCCAGAATTCCCCAGCCAGCAAGGCTAGCTGGGGAATTTTGGGAGTTGAAGTCCATCCCTGTTAAAATTGCTGAGTTGAGAAACACTGGTATAGCATGTCGCTGACATAAGCCCAGTAGCAAAATCAAAGAGAAAGCTATGCAGAACCAGAAAGACTGATGCTTATTCATTTGAAAAAAATTATATGCCACCCACTCCTCCTCGGGCTCCAGGCAGCCTACAAATATTCATATACAATAAAAATCATTAAAAACCCAGCTTTAAAAAAAAAATCTGTGCTGCTTTGATTGATTACTGCCTCCCAGCCAAGCTAAGTCGGGCACAACTCACAAAATTAGCCAGTTGCAAGAATGGCTTTGGAAAACAGCACCAGAAAGGCAGAAAGTTTTCTTCTGATTGGGACAAAGCTGGAGGAAGTTAACCTTTGGCCTTTTCCTGCAAATCTCCCTCTAAGTCCCAGAGCTTCCAATGCAAATTTGAGGAGGGGTGGGAGGGGGTTCTTTGACATCAAGGATGGCTATGAAGGAAAGATGAAAACCTATGTACTTAAGACTTATGCAGTCCCTAGAATCCAGAGGTGGCTTGAAGAGATGATAGGACAAAAAGTGGAATATAAAGCGGAATTTTTTTTACTTGGAATCATAACAGAAAAATATAAAACAAAGAGGTCATCTATTTAATAATACATGTGATCACTGCAGCACGGTTAGCCTTTGCTCAAAAGTGGAAATTTAAAGAAATTCCCGATGAAGGGGAAGTAATAAAAAAAGATACGGACTTGCACTGAGGTGGACAAATTAACTTCAGAAATGAAAGACAAAGACAAAACAGAATACTATAAAGTACGGGATAAATTTTATCAATGGTGGGGGGACAGGAAGGATCTAGAACCAAAAAATAGAAGGATTGGCAAAATGGATGATTAGAAATAGAAAATATTGTATAAATATATCAATGTGTCATGCCCCTGTCAGACTCTGACTCAGAGGACCAAGACGAACAGCTGACAGGGAGTGGGAGTGTGGCTCCATTGGCTGTGGAGGAAACTGGGGAAGGGCAAAGTCCAGCTGGGCAGAGCAGGGAAGAGGTAGAACAAGGGAGAGGGAGTTCAGAGGAAGACCCAGGCCCACCCCCTCTTCATCCTAGGGCATGCAGGGAGGAACGGAGAAGGGAGCAACGTGGGTTGCATGGCTTACGGGGGAGGAAAGGGCCCTGATTTCCTTCATTAGTCACACCTGGGAAGAGAGTTTAAAAGAACTGAATGCTAACTGCAGCAGCTGCTGGGAGCAAATGTGAATTTATCCTGTGTTGACTTTGCTTATCTGTGTTCCTGGCATCTTCCCAACTATGTAAGTGTTGCCGTGCCTGCATGTCTGGAATTCTTGCTCCTGCCATGCCAAACTAATTACCTCATTTTGGCTTGAGTGGACTTATAATTACAGTTTGTGTTGACCACGTTTTGGATCTGATTCTCTGCAGCCAAAGGCTGTTCCTGGGAGAGTTTTTTTCCAGCCTGAAGGTAACCAGGACATTGGGGGCAAAGTTGGAGCTAATAAAGGGACTCCTATTGATTATCTGACTGTGTTGCCTTTGTGCCATGCCCCTTTGGGTCATCACAAAATGTATAAATGTACATAAAACACGTACTTTATGCCATAATATGTATGACAAACAGGATTGTCAAGACAAGTATACCATGTCCAATGTTTTTAATAATTTATTCAATAACACTTTTGTTAAAAAAAGACTGATGCAAATCCTAGGCTGCATCAACAGAGGAATAGTATCAAGATCATGTAAAGTGTCAGTACCACTTTATAACACTTTGGTAAAGCCACATTTGGAAACTGCTCTTGGAAGGAAAATCCTTCTAGTTCAGTTCCCAAACTGGGAGGGGGGAAATGCTGGAAACAACACGGAGGCTGATTGGAAAGGAAGTTTAATGATGAACAGAACAAACAGCAGTCCTGGGTCAGCTGACCAATTGGTTTTTTGAGTACATGAAGTTTTATAAGTTTCAGAGATGCTGCTACGGGGGGTTGTGCCATGTCTGAAGTGCCCTTAGGAGATTGTGCAATATAGTGAGCTCTGTGTCTTCTGCTAAATGGTAGTGGGTTAATCCTATTATGTCCTGAAGGATCATATTAATCCCATTCTTAATCCCATCGTCAGCATTCCAGGAAACCTTCACTCCAACCAATTAACTCCAAAACAGACATCCTCTCAAAAGTTCTGTTTTATTTGGATAGTAAACTGCCACATCTGGGGAATCCCAAATCTGAAACTTCCGGGCTTCCTTGCAATAAGTAAAAAATTATGAATCCACCCCCTGCACCCCTCATGGCATCACATGCCCCAATCACCATCCGTCCCAACTTGAGACGTCCCCTCAGCCAGGTGCAGAAATAACATGACCTTGACTTAGAAAAAGAATGTTATTATGTCTAACCACATACACTCCAAGAAATTCCCCCCTCCCATTTTCCCAGGCTCAAGAACGTGGCAGTGTGGAAGCGTCTGGTGCTAATATGGCTTCCCAAGCTGGCACTCATCAACCTGGAGCTGAAGCAGAGGTGGTATTCAGCAGGTTCTGACCAGTTCTAAGAACCGCTAGCCAAAATTTTGATAGTTTGGAGAACGGCAAATCCCACCTCTGACTGGAGATTTTGCAGTAACCTTCCCCTGCCACGCCTACCAAGCCATGCCCACAGAACCGGTAGTAAAAAAAATTGAATCCCACCACTGAGCTGAAGGTCTCTTGTTTTGTAGATAGGCTGGCCCAGTCTTCCTTAAGGGCACAAAATATCTGTTCAAGGTGGCAGCTAAGACTGAGTCTGCTTTCTGTCTTAAGAGTGCACTTCTCCCTTTGGGGAAATATAATATTCTTGCCTTTTTAATGTTTCCCAAAATATTTCATTCTTCTGGAGGGTAAGGCTTCCCACAATTCATCCAGTTCTCATCAGCACACTCTAAAAAAGAGGGTGAGACACTAGAAAAAGTGCAGAGAAGAGCCACACAGATTAGGGGACTGGAGGCTAAAACATATTCTCCGCTCCTTTCGTTGAGACCTGAAGACTTGGCTGTTTCAGCAGGCCAGCCTGGATTGACCCGGGGGTGGGTCGTTTTAATTGCATTGTCTTATTGTAGTAGTTTTAATTGTTTTAATTCAATTTCTTAGTAATTTATAGACTTGTAGTTGTTTAATCTTTTTTATTGTAAATGTATTCTCTTTTTATATGTCCGCCGCCCTGAGTCCGAGAAGGGCGGCATACAAGTCTAAATAAATAAATAAATAAATACGATGAACAGTTGCAGGAATTGGGAATGTCTGGTTTAAGCAAGAGAAGGACTAGGGGTGACATGATAGCATCTTGCAATATTTGAGGGGCTGTCACAGAAAAAGAGACAAAAAAAGGTTCACTTCATCTCCAAAGCACCTGAGGGCAGGACAAGAAGTAATGGATAGAAACGTATCAAGAGAGACTCAAGCAAGTTATAACTAAGGAGAATTTTCCTGATAGTGAGAACAGTTAAAACAGAGAAACAGCTTCTCTCCAGGACTTGTGGGTGGTCCATCACTAGAGGTCCTCAGGAAAAGTCACCTGTCCAGTATGCAGTAAGATCACCTGCCTGAGCAAGAGACTATATAAGAGTCTTATAGTCTTGGACTGTAAGACCTTCAAGGTTCCTTCCAAATCTTTTATTCTATATTCTACATTCATCTATCAGGATATTAATCTGAATACACTGCTATTTAGGTTTGAAAAGTTATTATTTTCATTGTCTACTTTGATGACCAGACAAGAAAGAAAATTGTAGTGGTAAATTGGATTCCTTAGCAGACAACTGTTGAAGGCCAAATTTGCAAAGGCTGACAAAATATTCATTTCTTTGGCCTTCCCTTCCCCCAATGTCTTAATGGAAGAAGGATGAAGTGCAAGTTCAAATAAGTGAGAAAAGACTATTATCCCATATGTACATTTAATGGCCGGAATATGCCAGACAAAAGCAACTTGAATTCTGCTGTCAAATCCCCTGTGGTCTGTAACTCTTCTAAGTATTTAATTACTGCTTTCCCCCCCTTGAGCATTTGAGAAGGTTCCCAGGCTTCTGTAATCCTAAGGATCTCTTCCAGGGACTTGAGGATTGTGAAAATAAAAGAAACATATCCCTGTTAATGCATACAGAGACATGAAACAGGCGAAAGATAAATCAGAAGTTAAATTTCTAATATGTTATACCTCTGTGTGGTGACCTTGGTTGGATGAATCGCCATTGTTCAATTGACCTCAATTTCCCTATCAGTAAAACAGTGTCCCCCCTCCCCCATTTTTCTGGAAGGGAATGAGCTATGGAACAAGAGACGACCAAAAAGACATATTCGCTGTTCAGCTGATTAAATGTAGCAGTTGGAGGCTTGATAGATCAACTGTAACTTGTCCAGAAAGTTGTCGATATCAACAATTCCATTCCAGGTCATTTTCCCCCTATTAGCACACATTTCTAGGTCCATCCACAAAGGATGGGGGAGACAAGGAAGAGACCCTGTCCTGCTGTAAGCTTTCCTTTAATTAATTTTTCATTCTATTAGCATTCCACATAATAGGATACACGGCTCCCCAAGGCAATTCTCTTAATGTTCTTTTGCAAACGAGTTAATGGAAGCGTAAAAATTGCTCGCCTCAAAATGGCCCAACCCCAAATAAAGGCAAGCCTCTCTTTACTCTCAGCCCCTGCCCTGTTCTGCAGGCCACCCACCATCTCCCCTTCTGCCCCGGGACGAGTAAATAAAACTCCCCCTCCCACGGGCAGGCACAGAATCCTGTCTCAGCCAACCGCTGGAGAATGGGTGTTGGTGTTTCTCTCTCCTGGCTCCCCACTCATCCTTCACCATGCATGGGGTCACTTTATAGATTAACAGCATTGGAAAGGACCTTGTAGGTCATCCAGTCCAACCCCCTACCCAAGCAGGAGACCCTACACCATTTCTGACAGATGGCAGACCAGTCTCTTCTTGGAAGCCTCCAGTGATGAAGTTCCCACAACTTCTGAGGGCAACTTCTGTTCCATGGGTTGATTGCTCTCACTGTCATAAAATTCCTCCTTATTTTTAGATTGAATCTCTCCCTGATCAGTTTCCATCCATTGTTCCTTCTCTGGCCTTAGAAAATAGCTTGACCCCCCCCTCCTCTCTGCGGTAGTCCCTCAAATATTAGAAGACTGCTATCCTATCTCCCCTGGTCCTTCTCTTCACTAGACTAGCCAGGCCCAGTTCCTGCAACCGTTCATCGTATGTTTTAGCCTCCAGCCCCCTAATCATCCTGGTTGCTCTTCTTTGTACTTTTTCTAGAGTCTCAACATCTTTTTTATAATGTGGTGACCAAAACTGGATGCAGTACTCTAGGTGTGGTCTTACTAAGGCTTTATAGAGTGGTATTAGTACCTCCCTTGATCTTGATTGTATCCCTCTGTTAATGCAATTTAGGATTGCATTGGCTTTTTTGGCTGCTGCGGCACACTGTTGGCTCATAGGTCTGACTGGATGGTGGGGAAGTTGAATTCCATTCCCTGCCAACCAGTCAAAGCTGAAGAGGATGAGAAGTGAAATGTCTTCAAACGAAAACCAGAAAGTCCAGTTGCCTCTTGAAAAAACACCTTTGGGACACTCTACTGGAATTAATCCAATGTATGACTACTAATCTAGTCCTAACTACCTTGTGTATGACTATATAATTAATCTAATGTATGACTACTGGAAAAAAATCATGCTAGAAATTCTTAAGGTGGGACACCTATTTGTCCAGAATAGTACAGGTAATCCTCAACTTTTTTTTTTAGCTGTAGTTTTAAATTTTAATGGTTTGGGAGATTTCCAGTTTAATCGTTTTTTAATTTTTGTATTGTTCTTCTTTTATGATTGTAAGCCGCCCTGAGTCCTCAAGGAGATAGGGCGGCATAGAAATCTCATAAAATAAATACATAAATAAATAAACTTACAACAGTTCATTTAGTGACTGTTGAAAGTTACAATGGCACTGAAAAAAGTGCACATTTTCCACATGACTATTTTCCATATTTACAACGGTTGTAGCCAGGGGTGGGATCCGACCAGTGTAACTACCGGTTTGGTGATTTTGTGATTTGCTATTTGCTGCGCATGCATGTGGAATGCCATCAGGTATGCTGGCCGAACAGCTCAGCAGTGCTGCGCATGGGTGCGCAGCGTTTGAAAAAGCACTATTTTCCTGCTTTTTCAACCACAGCTGTGCCGTGCAAAGCAGCTGAGGTTGAAAAAGCAGGAAATAAAGGTCAGGTAAGAGTCCAGGCGGGCGGGTGGGCCAAAATATCAGAAGACATAGGACTGGTTCTATGTCTGCTGCTCTTCAGAGCTATCGGTTTTACAGAGCCGGACAGAACTGGTAGAATCCCACCCCTGGTTGTAGCATCCCCATGTTTACAGGATCAAAATTCAGACTTTTGCCACCTTCTGACAAGCAAAGTCAATGGGTAAGCCTGATTCACTTAGCAACCGTTCTACTCATTTAACAACTGCAGTGATCCACTTAACAACTGTGGCAAGAAAGGTCGTAAAATGGGGCAAAATTCACATAGCAACCATCTTATGGAACCAACTGCCTCTGGACCTCCGTCTGGCCCCTGACCTCCACACCTTCCGCCGCGATTTGAAGACCTGGCTATTTGACCAAGTCGGGCTGTGACTACCTCACGGGGGGTATGGGATAGTTTTAACTTTTTAATTCAGTTTCATTGGACTTTATAGTGGTTTAATTCTTTTTAATTATTTATTGTATTTGTATGTTTTAACTGTGAGCCGCCCTGAGTCTTCGGAGATGGGGCGGCATATAAGTCCAATAAAATAAAAAATAAAATAAATAAAATCTTGCTGGCAACAGTAATGTTGGGCTGAATTGTTTAGTTTAGTTTAGTTTATTGTTATTGCACTCCGTGCAACCACATTAAATGCCATCTTCATTGTACATTGTACAATGTACATTGTAACTATAAAAATAAAACACAAACACACATCCTTCGTATTCCGTGCAATTGAATTGAAACCCCCTGATATTGCATTCCTATTGCACTCTACAGTAGAATTCAGTAGAGTTACTGCCCTGGGATAGAAGCTGTTTTTCAGCCTATTTGTACTTGTTTTTATTGTCCTGTAGCATCTGCCAGATGGTAATAGTTAAAAAAAAGGGGGTGCCCAGGATGAGATGGATCTTTGAGAATGTTTTGAACTTTCTTAAGGCAGCGGGAGCTATAAAGCTTTTCCAAAGAGGGAAGAGGGCAACCCATGATCTTCTGGGCAATGACGTTAACTCTCTGGAGTGCTGTCCTATCTGCCCCTGTGCAAGTGGCAAAGCATACAGAGGAGCATTAAGTTAAGATAGTCTCTAGGGCTGTGTTTGTGAACCTATGCCATGCGTGCCAGAAGTGGCATGCAGAGCCATTTCCCCCGGCAGGCGAGAGGTTGCCTGGAAGAGCCCCACTGTGAATGCGCGCACGCTCCGCCTGACAGCTGATTGTTGAGTATCTGGTACGCATGCACAGGGGGCAGAGGGAGGGGTGTGGGAGACACGCGTGCATGTGCAGACGTGCTGCGTGTGAGGGGGAAATCGCGCACAGGCGCAGACACACTGCACGAGGGGGAATCATGCACACATGCGCAAAGATGCGCGGCATGCAGGGGGAATCGTGCGTGCATGCGCAGACACACAGCACATGAGGGGGGGTCGTGTGCACATGCGTGGGGGGGCAGCACGCATTGCTTTCTGGGTGTTGGCATGCGAGCACGCGCAAGTGAGTGCGCACGCAATTATTGGCACGGGAGCCGAAAAAGCTTAGCCACCACTGCTCTATGATGCAGCGGTAGAAGGTCACCTTTTCATTCAGTTGTTGTTTTCTGAGAAGTCTCAGGTGATCATAAATCAAGGACTACCTGTAGAGGATTTCCTGCTCGACCAGCGGGTTGGACTAGAAGACCTCCAAGATCCCTTCCAGCTCTCCTATTCTGATGTTCTAATCCAGTTCCACCCTTTGTTTTCTACCATGGCCACCTCCAGCCCGTCAGAGCCCCAAAGACCATTAAAAGTAGCTACTTAAAATAAAGCCAGTTCTGCAGGATTGCATGGAAGTCTCCAAACGGAGAAACAGCCAACTGTAATTATTATTAACTGCTCCTTATTATGAGGATAGAAATTAGCCATTAAGCATATGCTTGGTACACCTTCTGCAAATTAGCAGCCTCCATGCACGGTGGGCTGTAATTTCCATCGTCCTCAGCTGGCAGGCCTCGCTGGGAATTCCAAGAGTGATTGTCCAAGGCTTCAGGAGGCCATCCAACTGCAGAAGGCTGGGATGGTACAGATGGTTGATACGATTTTAAAGGGCTTCGGATGCTGATTGTAATGAGAGCTGGAATCCATGCCAAATGCTGGCAGATTTTTTTTTTCCCATGGGAGGGTGGAGGTTTTGTGAGTGTGTGTGTGTTTTTGTGTGTGTGTTTTTGCTCAAAACTGATTCGTCGCTTAGTTTCCTTATTTATATTTCGATTCTATCTTTCCATCTCGTGAAAGTTTGAGGCAGCTTAGATTTAGGGGGCGGGGGTCTCTTCATTTTATCCCAGTAGCTGCGACTGTGAAAATATTTACAGACCAGTCACATCATGGACACTTCAACTTCTACCCTCAAAATGACACCATAGGGTACTGCACACCAGAACAACTAGACACAAGGACAATTTTTTCCCACATGCCATCACTCTGCTAAACAAATAATTCCCTCAACACTGTCCAACTATTTGCAGACTTTGTACTATTACTGTTAATCTTCTCATCACTCCTTATCGCCCGTCCCCTCCCACTTGTGACTGTATGACTGTAACTTTGTTGCTTGTATCCTTACGATTTATATTGACTGTTTCTTAGTATGATTTGATTGCTTATTTGTACCCTATGACTATCATTAAGTGTTGTACCTGATGATTCTTGACGAATGTATTTTTTCTTTTATGTACACTGAGAGCATTTGCACCAAGACAAATTCCTTGTGTGTCCAATCACACTTGGCCAATAAAGAATTCTATTCTGTTCTGTTCTATTCTATTCTATTCTATTCTATTCTATTCTATTCTATTCCTACTTCTATTTCTATTCTATTCTATTCTAGATTGATCTGAAAAAGTGAAGTGCCCTACCTTGAACAGTTTCTAGGGAGAACCTGCCTGGTGCCAGCTCTACACCTTTACTGCTATACAGGCACTCCTCAACTTACATCCATAATTGAGCCCAAAAATTCTGTTGCTAAGCGAGGCAGTTTTTACATAAGCTTTGCCCCATCTTACAACCTTTTTGACACAGCTGTTAAGTGAGTCACATGGTCATTAACCAAATCTGGCTTCCCCCGTTGACTTTCTTGGAAGCCGGCTGGAAAGGTTACGAATGGTGATCACCTGACCCCAGAAACTTGCAAGCGTCATAAATACATTCCAGTTGCATCTGAATTTTGATCGTGTGGCCATCGGGATGCTGTAACGGTTGTAAGTGTGAAAATCGGTCACCAGTCATTTTTTCCAGTGCTGTTGTAACTTTGAACAGTCACTAAATGAATAGTTGTAAGTCAAAGACTACCTATACTGTAGTGGCTAGAAGGAATAACCCAGGAGTGGGCTTCAAAAATTTCAGCAACCGGTTCTCTGCCCAGTTGCTGGGTGGGGCATGGCCGTGGTGGGTGTGTCCTAGTTGGCCTTTTGCACCACAGCAGGGGGGCATTTTTGCCTTCCCCAGGCTCTGGCTTCCCTTGAGCCTCTGAGAGGGTGAAAACTGCCTCTTCCAGGCTCTGGAGGCCCTCTGAAGGCCGGAAACTGGCCTGTTTCTGGCCTTCCAGAGCCTCCGGGAGGCCTATTTTTCACCCGTGGGCTACGCAATTAACCTCACATCCAATATGGGTCACATGGAGACTCCTGGGAGGGGCAGGATGGGGTGGGATTTGGCAGTTCTCCGAACTGGCCATAACATTAGCTACAGGTTCTCCCATAGCAGCCCACCCCCTGGAGTAACCTTGAGGAACAGGAGTGTCATGCCCCTGGTGGAGACTGACTCTGAGGGAGAGGAGGAACAGCCGACAGGGAGTAGAAATGTGGCTCCAGAGGTTGTGGAGGAGGCTGAGGAAGGGCAGAGGCCAGCTGGGCAGTCAGAGGAAGACCCAGGCCCATCCCGTATTCATCCTAGGGCACGAAGGGAGGAGAGGATAAGGGAGAGACATGAATGGCATGGTCTATGGGGAAGAAAGGGCCCTGATTCCCTTCATGGGCTGCAGCTGTGAGAACTGAATAAGAGGATGGACATGCGTACGGGCGAGTGCTGGAAACAAAGCGTGGAAATATCTCTAGTTTATGGTTCCTGTCTGAGTTTGGCATCCTTCCCAGTGTGTGTTCTGTTATCTGTGGACGTCCTCCAGCCCTCCTGCATTTTGTGGTATGGTAGACATGTTTCACATCAATATTTTCAAAGACACCAGATAAGACAAGCTCTATTTACGGTGTGGAACAAAATCAAACAACAAAACTACATGGAAACTCCAGTTTGGTTATCTACCTTGAGAGGTGTTAGTACACCCAAATGTTATTAACCAGGAAAAAGTTATCACTTATAAGAATATTATAAATAAAAAATAGGAATTGAAATCTACACAAGAGCTAAAAGAACAAGGGGTAGAATTGGAATGGTGGGCATATTTATAAATCCAATCACGATATGGGAAAGATATGAAAGAGTGGGGGATTAGTAGACAAGCCATGACACTAGATGCAATTTTATTGGGGACAGACAATAAACTGATAAGGAAAATTGATAAGTTTTTATTGGACTATAAGATGGAAGAAGAACAGGTCAAGGAAATGATGGTGGCATGGGCCAAAAATTTCAGATATAATATAGAATTGGATAAATGGCAAGAACTATGGGAACGAAACAAGAAGCTAACATTGGCCACATCACATAAAGAAAACCTATACAAGATGTTCTGTAGGTGGCATCTCCCCCCAGCAAGCCTAGCTAAAATGTATTAAAACCTATCATCAAATTGTTGGAAATGTACCCAAGAACCAGGCACATATTATCATACGTGGTGGTCTTGTAAAAAAACACAGGATTTTTGGCATAAGATTCAGACATGGTTAGAGGAGATGATTGAACAGAAAATAGAATACAAACCGGAATTATTTTTACTAGGAATTATGACAGAGAGATATAGTAAAGAAGTGATCTATTTAATAGTACATATTATCACAGCAGCAAGAATGGTTTTTGCTCAACATTGGAAAGACAGAGAAATCCCCGATGAAGGTGAGGTGATAAAGAAAATACTGATGTGTGCTGAAATGGACAGACTGACTCTGGAATTAAAAAGTAAAGATGAGACAGAATATTACAAGATATGGAATAAATTTTACCAATGGTGGGAACAGACAGGAGGGACCCAGAATAAAAAATGAGTAGAATTTGTAGAATGGGTAATTGAGGTTATGTAAATAAGTACAATGGAATATGACGGATAAGACAATAGATATAAATTAACTGTATAAATGTATATATGTATCATATACTATGGCAAAAATGAATGCCAGGACGATCACACTATGTCCAATGTTCAATCAATTAAAAAAAAAATTTTAAAGGAGAAAGAGCCACAAGCAAGATGCCGTCAGATCAAAGAAATTTGATTCTGAGCCCAAACTGTAGCCTGAGGAAGTCCTTTTCTAGTGTCCCATGAAGATAAAGGGAGGACGAGGGGAAGTATATTCAAACTTATAAGATTCTGTTGCTTAGCTTCTTAATCAAAGTAGTGTTAATATGCATTTCCTAGCACAGGAATTCTGGGATCCACCCCTATCCTAGACTGTGTCAGAGGCAAGAACACAACTTTTGTCAGTACCCTGGAGAGCTCCCTGAAGAAAATTACAAACCAGATTGCTTCAGCACCTTCAGTGGTCAACTAAGACCAAAAATGGCATTATCCTTGCTTGCAGCTGAATTAATTTCCAGAATGGCTCCCATAGCTGTCCTGGAAGAGAAATATAGGGAAACCCCATATGAAATTCAATACTGTCAGTGTTCCAACCAAACTCTCCATCCCAATTCAGCATCTGATTCAAGGTGGATCTGGGGCTGACAGCCCCTATGATAGGGGGACCTAGAATCCACAGCCCAAGTTCTTCTGCATTATTGATTCTACAGGTATATTCGCCATCAGTGGATCATCCTTCTTTCATTTAAATTTCCAGCACGCACTGATAACTTTCATCTGCACTCTCTGTTTAAATAATCAAGACAAATCTATTTCTTTAAAAGGAGTGCCATTTTTCTACTTTATGCACAAGTTTCACCCTCAAATTGTTGCTAATAGGTCTTGTTGTTAGGAGCTAGCTTTGTGTCATTCATTTGATTGATTGTGTTTGTATTGGTCAATGACCGAGATAAAGTTCTATCCACCCTATCCTCTGTCTGGTGTCTGTCCAAGAATGGCTGCTCCTAAGACCATGGAAGACTCAGCTTCTAAACTGGAGCTGGTCCAATAACAGAAGAACTACTACATCAATAGCTCTGAAGGTGCCCATGGAGATGTTTAAGGACTTCTCCATATTCTTCAGATTCAAATTTGAGCACTTGCTGGGTTCTGGACCTCAGAGATCTAAGAGATTTTTTAAGGAGTCCACTAGGCTCCATCGCACACAGAGAACCTCTGCAAAAATTGATGCACAATGTATAAACCTGATGGGATTATTTAGATGTAGGCAGTTCTGCCTGTCACCAGAGGAGAAGGAGGAGATTTGCAATGCATTCTTATTAAAAACAACATTTTTTCCTCTTCAGCATCCAGGCAAACCAGGGCAAAAACCACAGAGGCTCAATCAATCTTATGAAATCAATAATGTTAATGCTGCAATATTTCCCTGTATTATTCCCAGCTTTTACTCTGCGCCAGTATAGATGGCCAACTTACCAAACCCCACAACTCCAGACTGCCATTAGTCTTCTCGGAAAGGAATTACAAATCTCTTAGAACTGAGTAATGAAGTTCAAATATCTGCTGAATCAGCAGAGGACGTGACCCAAGAATTGGTATTCTGGGAGTTATTTCAATGTGCTTTCTTTCCTGCCACTCTTTTAGACTTCCTAGGAAGTTTTCCCAATCCTTACCTTACACCACTTTCTGAGGGATGAAAGGTTTACATTGTCCCATGCATAAATTCAGTCTGGTTCTGCCACACCTCCCCTATGTTTAGTCTCATAGCTTAATGAAAAGAAGGACTAGGGGTAACGTGATAGCAGTGTTCCAATATCTAAGAGATTGCCACAAAGTACAAGGAGTCTATCTATTCTCCAAAGCACCTGAGGGCAGGCCAAGAAGCAATGGATGGAAACTAATCAAGGAGAGAAGCAACTTAGAACTAAGGAGAAATTTCCTGACAGTGAGAACAATTAACCAGTGGAACGGCTTGCCTTCAGAGGTTTCCCGAAGTTTTTAAGAAGTGTTCTGACCCAAACCCTTTTCCAAGAAGACAAACAATAACCAAAGGGAACAGAAACCTTTTAATGAGTCTTACGAATCCCCGGTTAAAAGGCTGCTGCAAACTAATTAACTTTGATAAGCACAAATCTTGCCAAAACTGTACAAGATTGCCAAGAATCACAGATAAGAAATATTTCACAACACAGGAATTTTCAAATACAAACTCAGGATACTGGAATGTCCATGAGGCTGAGTTTCAAAACGTCTTTGCTTCCTGCAAAGAACATTTGCTTCACAGCTGGCTTTTATCTTCTTGAAAGAGGGGCCATTACCTTGCAGCCTTACTCCTGAGTCGCCTGTGCTGCTGCAGCTGCTCTTTCCTGCGAGCAAACCTGCGCACATGCGCAGTTAGCGCAGGCTCCTTGGGAACCCCCTCATTGCTGCTGCCAACCCCCACAATCTCTGAAGGCAGCAGTCCACTCCCTAATGGTCCTGGTCCCTCATCTGAGTCCTCGCTCTCCTCAGCCGTCGGCACCTGCTGCCGGCTAACCACAACAAGAAGAGTTTGGATAACCATTTGTCTGAAATGGGATAGGGTTTCCTGCCTGAGCAGGGGGTTGGACTAGAAGACCTCCAAGGTCCCTTCCAACTCTATTATTCTGTTACCCTTGGCATGCTGTGCAGAAAAACTAGAGATCCAAAGGAAGGCAATGTCTGTAGCTCAGGGTTGAACTGTGGAATGGCTGCAAGCAGCTTAACCAGATTAACCCAGCACAGAATGCACCAACAACACCGCTCTGTGATTGGTTCTTTGTCTGAAAACATTTCATGACCTGAATAGGTAACGTCATCAATGCTCCATCACCATCAACACCACCACAATCAGGGCACTGTTGATGTTACCTGTACTGGCTCATGAAACAGTGCTCCCTCACTGGAAGGTTTCAAAATTAGACTGGACAACCATTTTACTGGGGTGGTATATAAGGTGTCCTACCCAGGGGTGGGATTCAACCAGTGTAACAACTGGTTCGGTGAGTGCATGCCTTGCACACGGGCGCAGCGTTTGCAACTCACCTTCTGCTCCCACCCCTTACTCCTGCCTTGAGCAGAGAGTTGGACTAGAAGACCTCCAAGGTCCCTTCCATCCCTATGATTCTACGTTCTCTGTTCAGTGCAAGCCCACAACCAAGTTCCGAGAGCACCAAGGGCTCCACAACTTGAAATCTGTTTTTTTTAAATAGGCCATATTTGGATCTCAATTAACATACATACATACATACATTACATACAATACATACATTACAACAGAGCCAGCACACCACACCTCCCCACCAGTATTTATAGAGAGACAGCAGCTCCGATCACACTTTGCTCACACAAGCATGAAGCCGAAAGCACCAGCCTGAAGATGGCAAGTGGGACCTCGTCAAAACGTCGCCAAGATACTCTCAATCTTACACAGGAAAAGACCCAAACACGCCAAGACCTGCATACCTGTACCCGTGAAAAGCTACGAATATACATGTATGTATGTATGTATGTATGTATGTATGTATGTATGTGTATATATATATATCCTAATCACAGCTATATTCTCAAGTCTTCCACCAAGCCAAAGTTCAACATCCATTTCTCCATCCAGATTTTGCCCATCTCGTTCAGGGTTGCTTGATAATGAGGGTCGCATTTTTATGATTATTTTTAGCAGCTGGAGGATGCAAGAAGTAAAACCACAAACATCAAGATTTCGTGAAAGTAGGTTGTCCAAGCTTCTTCTTTGCTTGTGACACACATACACACATAACCCGGCCTCTGCTGCCCATAGTTTAGGACAGCAGTGTCAAGCTCGCGGTGACAGATTGTCATCACGTGACATATCACAACTTTTTCCCCTTCGCTAAACTGGGAGTGGGTGTGGTCAGCGTGTGACACATTCAGCCTGCGGGCTACGAGTTTGACACACCTGGTTTAGAACTCTCTCTTTTCTTTCTTTCTTTCTTTCTTTCTTTCTTTCTTTCTTCTTTTCCTTCCTTCCTTCCTTCCTTCCTTCCTTTCATTTCCTTGTGGAAATTAGTAGGAAATGCATTTCCTATACAGGTAGTCCTTAACAGTTCATTACTGCCTTCAATCGAGACCTGTATCCTGCACGAGTCAAAAAGAGGGCTGTGAAAATATCTACACACCCCTCACATCCCAGACATAAACTGTTTCAACTCCTTCCCTCAAAATGACGCTATAGAGCACTGAACACCAGAACAACTAGGCACAAGGACAGTTTTTCCTCGAAAGCCATCACTCTGCTAAACAAATAATTCCCTCAACACTGCCCAACTATTTACAAATTCTGCACTACTATTACTATTAATCTTCTCATCACTCCTTATTGCCCATCCCCTCACTTGTAACTGTATGACTGTGACTTTGTTGCTTGTATCCTTACAATTTATATTGACTGTTTCCTAGTATGATTTGATTGCTTATTGTTCCCTATAACTATCATTAAGTGTTGTACCTTATGATTCTTGATGAATGTATCTTTTCTTTTATGTACACTGAGAGCATTTGCACCAAGACAAATTCCTAGTGTATCCAATCACACTTGGCCAATAAAGAATTCTAACTTTCTATCTATTCGAAGTAACAATGAGGCTGAAAAAAGTGACCTATGACAGTTTTTCATACTTATGACTGTAGCAGCAACCAGTTCATATTTGTGACGGCTGCAGTGTCCTGGGCTCACGTGATCCCCTTTTGCAACCTTCTGACCAGCAACATCAATGGGGAAGCCAGATTCACTTAACAACTGCAGGGATTCACTTAACAACTGTGGTAAGAAAGCCCCTAAAACAGGGCAACATTCATTAAACAACTGTCTTGCGTAGCAACAGAAATTTTGGGCTCCTTTATGGTCATAAATTCAGGACTACTTTTATTTGGTAGTGCCATTGCACCAAGTTGGGAGTTGGCGATGGGGAACAATATTCCAAAAGGTTTGCATTTGTTCATACCTTGCAGCAATTAGCCAAGGAATCAGAGATAAAAGGTTTTCAGCTTTGACAAGGAACTGATATCAGTCACCATATGTGGGACTGCCTGCTTGTGATATCGAACTGTATAAGCTGCAGCTTATCTAACCACAACATGCTTTGGCTTTACACAATGTACCAGTGTTTAAACGCTGTGGGAATCAGGCTGTTGCCTTAACCCACAATACGACTCATGTTGGCACCAGCGGTAGGATTCAAAATTTTTACTGCTGGTTCTGTGGGCATGGCTTGGTGGGCGAGGCAGGGAAAGTTACTGCAAAATCTCCTTCCCTCCCCACCCCACTAACCTGCTTTCCAGCTCCGTTCTCCTGTGCAGGGCAACACAAGAAGACCCAGCCGATCAGTTGGGACTCAGGAGGCAGAGAACAGATGGGGTTGGTGGGGCCAGTCAGAGGTGGGATTTGCCGGTTCTTTGAACTACTCAAAATTTCCGCTACCAGTTCTCCAGAACTGGTCAGATCTGGCTGAATACCACCTCTGGTTGGCACAGTGTGTTACGTAAACATGGCAGCTCTGCATATCTATACATGAGGTTAGCATGTCTTGCAAACTCACACCTCAAATACAAAAAGGACATGCAGAATTACGGGGCACTTTCCTTTATTGTTCTTCACCTACAGACAGAATCTTGCCAAACTAAAGAAACAAACTACTTGCAACTTTAAAGATATCCTTGGAGAATCACTATATTTAATGATTCTCAGAGAATGTATTTAAAGTTGTAAGTCGTTTGGAGCTGCCTTAGCTTTCTTCCTCCCAACCAAACTATCTAACCTATAGGTTAGCCTACTTGAGCAGGGGCTGGACTAGAAGACCTCCAAGGTCCCATACAGCCCATTCTATTCTATTGCTGCAAACATGTACATGTAATCTTTTCAGCTCCACCTCCAAATCTCCCTCCTAAATAGCTCTGCTATTTGGGCCTGAAGACACCATTACAGATACAGGCCACTTAACCCACGGATTCTCAAGAACAGCGTTCTCTAACTCAGGGGGATCATTTCCCACATAATGTCTGCCACGCGTCTCCGAGTCTAGCAGCTGCCAAGCCTCAAGCATCTGGGCATGAACAAGGAAGCCAGAACAACAACAAGCCTCTTCTACAGTATCTGTAATGCTCATCTGAGATAAATACAGAATCTTGGAAAATTGGAAACTGGTTTATTATGAGTTCTTGTAATGGCAATAAGTATACCTCGAGGAATAGGGGGAAGAGCTGCTACCAAAATAACCAATAAAAGAAACCTGAATATGGGGCAGAAATGTAATATGAGAAAGTGTTTCAGACATTACTAGATCTTACAAAGACATAGGAAGGAAGGGGGGAAGTGCATTCAGGCTTGCAAGAGTCTGTTACTTTAATAGTAATAAAATTAGTACTGGCATTTGTAACTCTGCTTTCCTAGTATGGTGTAGCTTGAAGGGCTGACATCAATCTGGCAATTTATTACAAGTAAACTGATCATCAACTGATTTATTGCAAATTATGCCTACGAGCAGGAATCTTCTAACTAGGTTAACACCTCCTTGGAGTTAGATAAGAGTCAATGGAATTCAAGGAGGGAGGTTGGTCTTAACTCACTTGTGGCTACATAGGGATTCTAGGCTGATCCCTCTTTTGACTCCACCCCAGATTCTGTCACTCCTCTTACAGGTGTTCTCTGAAATACTTTCTCTAATTACATTTATACTCAGATATTTTTTATCTGACCTTTGTCTTCTTCCTGTTCCTCAAGGTTATTCCTACATTCCATTAAGGTTCCTTAAGGTGGATTCTCTTTGAATGACTATATATATATATATAAACATCGCTACAACTTTAAAAGCACAACTATAATGACGTGGGAAAATACCCGAACAAAGCTGAATACCATACATATAAATACCTGCAAAACCTTAAGATATATATATATATATATATATATATATATATATATATATATATATATATTCATTCCCCAGGGTTCTTACCACCTGAGCTAAATTGCTGTTTAAGAAATAAACAAACAATTTTCTAACTCTTGACCATTCCCTTTTTCTTTCCCAACCTCTCTGCAATCTCTCCTAGCAGCTTTCGGATCCATAAGGACTGTAATTCCCCAGAATTCCCCAGCTTCTGACCAGATTGGCAAGGAATTCTGGGAGTTGCAAACTTAACAAGGCCCTTTAGGTAGGCTGGTGGCCAGCCACCTGTTCCGGAATACAGGAAATTGTGTTTGAGATGCAAGGCTTAAGCAACTGCTGTTTAAAATAGAGCACAGCCAAGCTGGAGAAAGTTGTTGCTGACAGCAACCTCCAGGGAAAACTATTTTTAAACTCACCGCCCCCAATGAAACTCTTGCAAGCCTGTGCCAAGGGGTTCTCCTGGCTGCAATGTATCATTGGAATAGCACGAGGACCATTTAGTAATCTGGCACAGGCTTGATTTAAACAGTGATAAGTGGAATGAAGTGAGACTGTGCCAAAGTGGAGTGGCTATTATGAAATGAGCCATTACAACACTGAACCAGACCTCTCTCTGGGTGCTCTCATATAGACCTGGAGACCCAGCTTACGGATGCAAAATTGTTTTGCATCCATTCTGCTGGACGTATTATAAAAAAAAAACAATTCTTGGTACTGGCGGCTGCAGCACGTCTATATATATATATATATATATATATATATATATATATATATATATATATATCTTCATTAAATTTCAAAGTCAAACATTAAACTGCAAACTAACTTAAAGGGGGAAAGGGAGTGACAAAGCAAATTAAAAGTGACCATGAAAAAATACATCAAACAGAAATCACTTCTTCAAAGCAAAAGAGATAAAAACAATTATGTAGTAAGGATAGAGAAGCACTTTCATCATGGACAATTTATTTAGTAGTGGGTTTTTTTTTTCCCCTGGCTTTATTATTTTCATAAATAACTTAAGATGGCAAACATACTTAATGCTCTGAGGAAGGAGCATTAGGTATGTCTGCCATCTTGAGTTAACTATTTTCCCCACAACAACAATCCTGTGAGTTGGGTTGTGCTGAAAGAGAATGGCTGGCCCGAAGTCACCCCAGCTGGCTTTCATGCCTAAGGTGGGACTAGAACTCAGAGTCTCCTGGTGATTGACCCAAGGTCAGTGGTGGTATTCAGCCGGTTTGCACCGGATCGGGCGAAACGGTAGCAAGAATTTGGCGTAGGTCACCGAACCGGTAGTAAGTTCTGGCTGGCCACGCCCCCGACCCAGTCGCCCTCCTGCGCGATGCTTGCTTACCCGCCCACCTGACATTTGCCTAAGGTATTTCTTTTTTTCCCTCCTGACAATCAGCTGTGCATAGATCAGCTGTGCCGGGATTCCCCTTGCTGAGGCCCAGGAAGGCAAAAAATGGAGGGAGGAGCTCAGCCTACCCTCCATTTTTTGCCTCCCAGAGCCCCAGAGGAGCCTTAGGGGAGCAAAAACGTTCCCTCCCCCAAGAGGCTCCTCTGAGGCTAGGAAGCTCCCAATAATGGGTGGGGGCAGCAAAAAAGCAAAAAAATAAAAGCTACACCCCCCCAGTCACATGGCCACACCCACCAAGCCATGCCCACAGAACTGGTAGTAAAAAATTTTGAATCCCACCAGTGCCCAAGGTCACCCAACTGCCTTTCATGGCTAAGGTGGGACTAGAACTCATCGTCTCCTGTTGATTGGCCCAAAGTCACCCAACTGCCTTTCATGGCTAAGGTGGGACTAGAACTCATCGTCTCCTGTTGATTGGCCCAAAGTCACCCAACTGCCTTTCATGGCTAAGGTGGGACTAGAACTGTCCAGTTTCTTCTTAAAAACCTCCAGTGATGGAGCACCTATGATTTCTGAAGGGAACTTCTGTTCCACTGCTTAATTGTCCTTACTTTTAGGAAATTTCTCCTTACTTCTAGATTGCTTCTCTCCTGGATTAGTTTCCATCCGTTAGTGTCCTGCCTTCGGGTGCTTTGGAGAATATCTTGACTCCTCTTCTTTGGGGCAGCCCCTCAAGTATTGGAATACTGCTATCATGTCTCCCCTAGTTCTTCTTCTCCCTAGATTAGCTAAACCCAAATCCTGCAACTGTTCTCCACATATTTTAACCTCTAGGCTTTCAATCATCTTATGTTCTTCTCTGCACTTTTTCCAAAGTCCCAACATCTTTTTGTAATGGGGTGACCAAAACTGGATGCTGTATTCCACCTGTGGTCTAAAATCATGCTGTAACTGTCATAAATATACACTGGTTGCCAAGTATCCCATTTTTGATCATATGGCCATAGGAATGCTGCAACAGCTATAAATGCAAGGACCCATTATAAGTCATTATTTTTCTGTTCCTTTACAACAGGGGTCTTCAACTTGACAGCTTTAAGACTTGTGGACTTCAACTCCCAGAATTCCTCCTCCAGTCATGTTAGCTCAGGAATTCTGGGCGTTGAAGTCCACAAGTCTTAAACTTGCCAAGTTTGAAGACCCTAGCTTTACAACTTTGAAAGCCACTAAATTAGAGTGGTTGAGGCGCAGTAGTTGGAATGCAGCACTGTAGGGTGACTCTGCCCATAGGCAGGAGTTCGATTCTCATAAGCTCAAGATTGGCTCAGCCTTCCATCCTTCTGAGGTCAGTAAAATGAGGAGCCAGATTGTTGAGAGCAATTTGTTGACTCTGTAAACCAGTTAGAGAGGGCTGTAAAGCATCATGAAGCAGTATATGCTATTGCTATTCCTTCCTTCCTTCCTTCCTTCCTTCCTTCCTTCCTTCCTTCCTTCCTTCCTTCTTTCCTTCCTTCCTTCCTGGTGCACTGTGGTTAAAATGCAATGTTGCAGGCTAATTCTGCATTTCCATTGCCAGGACTTTGGCTGAAGGTTGACTCAGACTTCCATCTTTCTCAGGTGGGTAAAATGACCCAGATTTTGGGGGGCAATGTGCTGACTCTGCAAACTGCTTAGAGAGGACTGGAAGGCACTATGAAGTGGCATATAAGTCTAAGTGCTATTTCCCTTTTTTCTCTCCTTCCTTCCTTCCTTCCTTCCTTCCTTCCTTCCTTCCTTCCTCCTCCTCCCTCCCTCCCTCCCTCCCTCCCTTCTTGGTGTGCAATGCTTAGAATGCAGCATTGCAGGCTTACTCTGCCCACAGTCCAGAGCAGTGGTCACCAACCAATGGGCTGGTCCACGAGAAAATTTTGGTGGTCCGCAGAGAAATGTCACCCCCAAAGCATCCCCCAAAGCAATTAATCCAGGCTGTGCAGGAACACAAGGCTTGCGTCACTTGCATTGCGAACAACACAAAGTAGTGAGGGGAGGGGGAAAAGTGGGGGTACTTGCCCCACTTGCCCCATGCACCTGGCCTGGCCACCGAGCTGCTTCTTTCCACTTCTTTCTGCTGCTTTTGGCTGCATGCAAGGAAAGCAGCAAAGTCTTTTTTCTCCCAAACTCTGCCAGAAATGAGTCTTTGGAACTCTGCAAGACATCCTGCTTCAAGAGGCTGTGTCGGTGTGACAAGTCTCAAGGCTCATTTCTGGTGGAGTTTGGGGGACAGAAAGAAAGACTTCTGCTGCTTCTGCTGCTTTCCTTGCATGAAGCCAAAAGTCTTTCTCTCTCTCTCCCCTTGAGAACGGAGCTGGAGATGGTATCCTGCAAACCCAAATAAAGAACAATTGATCAATAGGAAAATGGGGGATTTTCCTGCAGACCTTTTTTGGGATTTTCCCAGGGTCTCTGATCCGTGGGATTAAAAATTATGAATTTGGTGGTCCCTGAGGTCCAAGAGTTTGGCGGCCCCTGATCTAGAGTTTAATCCTGACCAGCTCAAGGTTGACTCAACCTTCCATTCTTCTTAGGTCAGTAATAAAATGAGGACCCAGATTGTTGGGGGACAATAGGCCAACTCTGTAAACTGCTTAGAGGGGGCTGTAATGCACTATAAAGTGGTATATAAGTCTAAGTGCTTTTGCTATTGCTAAATAAATGAATGGTTGTAGGTTGAAGGCTGCTTGTCAGTTCTTTTAAACACAACTAAATGCTGCTGTTAGTAGGGCACCTTCAGCAGCATATCTTTATCTTAGGTGCATTTTTATGTTACAGTTTAATCTCCAAAAGGTGAATGTTCAGTCACTTTGGTGCTTTCCTCTGTATGACAACAAATTGTGAAGAAAGCAGAAGTCCCCAAATCGACTCCTAATGGGATCTGCACTGGGATTCTTTAAACTAAACTATGTTAAGCTAAATTAAGAAGCATGTCCATCTATATGGACAATTGTTTTAATTGAGTTATTGATACTTGTAAATGTAATTTCCCCCTAAATGGGGGAAATCAGGATAAGACCATCAACAGAACATTTTTATAATACCTTGGTAAGACCACAATTGGAATACTGCATTCAGCTTTAGTTGCCACGATATAAAGAAGATGTTGAGACTCTGGAAAGAGTGCAGAAAAGAGCAACAAAGATGATTAGGAGACTGGAGGACAAAACCTACGAAGAACAGTTGCAGGAATTGATAAGTCTAGTTTAGTAAAAAGAACTAAGGGTGACATGATAACTGCCTTCCAGTACTTGAGGGGCTATCACAGAAAGGAGGGGGTCAGCCTGTTCTCGAAAGCATCTGAGGGTAGGACGAGAAGTAATGGATGGACTCCTTCCTTCCTTCCTTCCTTCCTTCCTTCCTTCCTTCCTTCCTACCTACCTTCCTGGAGATGACCAACCTAGGACTAAGAAGAAATTTCCTGACAGAAGAATTAATCAGTGCAACAACATGTTCCAGAAGTTGTGGGTGCTCTATCACTGGAGGTTTTTAAGAGAAGACTGGACAACTCTTTGTCTGAAATGGTATAGGGTCTCCTTCTTCAGCAGGGGGTTGGACTAGAAAGCCTACAAGATCCCTTCCAACTCTGTAACTCTGTTATACCCCAGGTCTAAATATTCTCAAGTGTTAAAAAAAAACTGCAAGCAGTACTTTTTCACATGGTCCCAGAAATCAACTGGGATCCTTCAGTCGGGGTGTGTGTGAGAGAGAGACACACACACATAAAAGAGACAGAGAGAGAAGAGGGAGAAGAGAGAGAGAGAGAGAGAGAGTCAGAGAAAGAGAGAGAAAAGAGACAGAGAAAGAGAGAGAAGACACAGAGAGAGAGAGAAGAGACAGAGAGAGAAGAGACAGAGAAGAGACAGAGAGACAGAGACAGAAAGAGAGAGGAGACAGAGAAAGAGAGA
>CM019163.1:20371257-20392679 GCA_009733165.1 Naja naja
AGAGAGAGACAGAGAAAGAGAGAGAAGAGACAGAGAGAGAGAGAGAAGAGAGAAGAGAGAGAGAGAGAGAGAGAGAGAGAATGCAAAATGCATCTTCTGGCCAGTCCTGATTAACAACAGATTATTTAGCTGGGAAACAAACCTTTACTTGGAAAAAGTGGAAACTCGATCCAGCTCACTTCTTTGCCACCGTTAAAACCAACCAAGCTCCAAAAGACTCAATTAACATCTGGGACTTTAATTAGGTTGTGGCCAATGAGCCAGAGCAGCAGGTCGTTGGCTTTTATTTATCAGAATGCTTGAAAGGCAGTTCTGCGCCCCACTCCCCCCGTTGAGCTATTGATTCAACCTGCAGGATTGGGGGGGGGGGCAGGAAAGAGAAAGGGAAGAAAAGAAGAGGAGAAGTGCTCAGAGCACCTGCTCGTTCCACTCGGCAAGAGAAAAACCTGCGGGGGAGATTGATTCTCCTTTCTTAGGGTCTCTGATGGTCGGCTTCTTTTATGGCGGAGACAATGAACACGCGAGAAGGTTGGTCAGAAAGGGGCACAGCTGGAGGAAGGAACAATAGCACAACATGGAAAAGATGCTGTCCCAGGATTTGACCACAGCACTTTGGAGTCCTTTTCAGGGGTCAACTCAAAACAAGGGACTAAATGTGTTTGTTTTTTCCTTTTCCTTTCCTTTAAGGGGCGTCTACCCCATTGGCCAGGATTTTTAAAAAGTCCAACACAAATCTCTCATTCTTGAAAGTCATGGAAAAAGAGCAAACCCCCCCAAAAAAGGTGGGGGGAGAAGAAATTTAATTTTAAGGGTGCTTTTGGTTTTCCACCCTGTCCTTTTCATTTTGCATGCCTTTATCGATCCAACATTGTAAACACTGTTGCCCACACCTGCAGACTAGCAATGAAGTTCCTTGGGAGCAGAGGATCTCTAGAAAGAGCTGAACGTAGGTCGTTTGAGCCTCTCCAGAGGTCAACCCTAGCTTAGCATTAGCAACAGCATTTAGACTTCGGTACAAGCTGCTTTACAAGTACTCTCTGGACTTAACAGATTTCACAAATTCACCGAGTTGGAAGGGACCTGGTAGGTCATTTAGTCCCACCCCCTGCCCAAGCAGGAGATCCTACACCATTTCTGACAGGTGGCAGTCCAGTCTCTTCTTGAAAGCTTCCAGTGGTGAAGTTCCCATAACTTCTGAAGGCAACTTTTGCTCCATTGCTTGATTGTTCTCACTGTCAGAAAGTTTCTCCTTGGAAAATAGCTTGACCCCCTCCTCTCTGTGGTAGCCCCTCAAATATTGGAAGGCTGCTATCATGTCTCCCCTGGTCCTTCTCTTCCCTAGACTAGCCAAGCCCAGTTCCTGCAACCGTTCTTCATATGTTTGGGCCTCCAGTCACCTAATCATCCTGGTTGCTCTTCTCTGCACTCTTTCTGGAGTCTCAACATCTTTTTATAGTGTGGTGAGCAAAACTGGATGAAATATTCTAGGTGTGGTCTTACTAAGACTTTACAGAATGGTATTAGTACCTCCCTTGATCTTAATTAATGCAATTGAGGACTGTGTTGGCTTTTTTGGCTGCTGCCGCACATTGTTGTTTCTCTGTTGCAGCCCCTCAAATGAATGGCTTACAAGGTAGAAGAATTATTTGCATCTTGCCCCCAACAACCTGGGTCCTCATTTTACTGACTTGGAAAGGATGGAAGGCTGAGTCAACCTTGAGCCAGTCAGGATTGAACTCCTGGCTGTGATCAGAGTTTGCCTGCAATACTGTACTCTAATCACTGCGCCATCAGAAGTCCAGCATGTTCTGTTGGGGAGGTTATAGGTTGATCCTTACTCATTCTTGGTGGACAACCTTTAACTCCTTTCCCCTCAAACTAACCTCTATTGACCTCACCCCATTCCTAAGAGGTTTGTAAGGGGCGTGCATAGCGCACAATCGTGCCTACCTGTTCTATTGTCCCCAATTATTAGTTCCTATTTCTTATATTTAAACTTATGTTTATTCTTATTTCTATTATATTGTTAGCATTTGACAAATATAAAATAAAATAAAATAAAAAATAAAATAAAATAAATAACCGAGACCAGAGACCAGAAGCAACAGAAGGGAGGAGGTAATAGAGAAATGTGCTTGGCTTTTGCATTTTGTATAATCCATCAACCAATTGTCAATAAAATACTATACCCAAAAAGGACTGTGAAGCATTCACACTAATGATCTCTCACAACTGCACAATTGGGCTTCACTGCCCTCAAACTTAGCACACCTGGTAAAAATAACTAACTGTCCTTGTTAAAAGGAAGACCATGGTCTTTTTGTGTTGCCGCTTATAATCACACTAAGGCACATGGCTGTATTGCCAGCCCTGTGGGATGGACTGGGCCTCAGGCCTCCTGGAAAGCAACTATCACTTTCTTTATCCCTCAAGATTCAGCCCACTGACTTTCTTTGAAGACTAATTTGAACCTATAAAACTCATAGCTTTAATCACTGAAATGGTACAGCAATTCAGCTCTCTTTCTTTTATTTTTCTTTTTTTAAAGAATGACACTCAACTAGGAGGGTCACCAATGCTCCTTGGTGGTATTTTTTGCATTGTACTGAGCATGCTGGTGATAAGGGAGTTTGGAGAGAACTTGAATTTTTACACTAGAACAGGGAATGAGCTGGAGGAACTGGAGGCTGTGAGGAAATCAGAGGAGGAATAATTGTAGATAAAGGAAGAGTTGGAGACAAAGAAAGGACAGGGAGGGAATTGCCAAGTTCTAAAGCTGACCTTGCATGGCCTTGGTTTTGAGAAAAGCTTTGGAGGTAGCAAGGAAAAGATGGCAGTCAATAAGTTCTCATCCAAGTCATGGCTGCTGAATTCATGGAGTTGAAGCAGCCTCAGGGAGCCTGCAGTTTTCATCAACGTGACCAGAGAAGAGTAGGAGCATCAGGTGGATATGGACAAAAAAACCCTGAGTTGCAGGTGCTCCATCACTGGAGGTCTTCAAGAAAAGATTGGACAGTCCAACATGAAATAAGGTCTCCTGTCTTGGCCAGGGGGTTGGACTAGAAGATCTCCAAGGTCCCTTCCAACCCTATGATTGTATCCTTCTAAGTTGTCTTGGCCACTGGAGGAAGAGCAAAGCTCTTGGATGTCATGTTGATGCCTGGAGGCATCTGAGCAGGAAGTAATTGGAGCACTAGTTGGGATTAGTGCTCCAAGCCAGGTCCTGACAGCTGGGAGGGTGGGAATTCAGGGTAACCAACTCGGAGTAGCTGAGATTTTTGGAGTGAGTAAAGACACTATCTAGCTACTCTTCCTGGTAGGATTCCATCCTCCCGTAGATAAATATTGTCACATCGTCCATACTTCTTCATGGGGGGTTGTTTCTAGCCTGCAATCATCCTCACTGTTCTTCTCTAAAACATCTCCTCTGTCTGAATCGTTCTGCCATTGGATACAAGTGCAGTGTGTAGTGCAGGGGAAGACAGGCCAACTCAGAATGAAGTGGAAGAACTACCTATAATTTAGAAGATGGTCTTCTCTTCAGGCAACCTAAAATTACATTTGGCTTTTTCCTCTAGAGCTATGTTGTACCGCTGACACCTACTCTAAGTTTCTTTTCTCACAGGTGTCTCCCATCTGAGGTTTGTTTCCCAAGGGAAGAACTTTGCATTTACAGGAAGTCCTCGACATACGATCTGGTCACTCAAGCAACCCTTCAGAATTACAATAACCTCCCCACAGCTACTTACAACCCAGTTTCAAAGTTCCAAGTTCCAATGTCCTTCGTCCAGATGGGGCATGGAATCGTATTTGGGGCACTTGGCAACTGACCCATATTTATGGCTGTTTGCAGTGTCCCACACACCACAATTTCCCAGAATTTTTTTAATTACATTTATATGCCGCCCTTCTCTGAAGACTCAGGGCGGCTTACAATTTTTTTGGGATACAACCCAATGCGCTCAGCAATAGCCTTCATTCCATTGTATGTGCCTGCTTTATTACTAAGCGGCATTTTTACAAAGTCAGCTTATTGCCCCCAACAATCTTGGGTCCTCAATTTACCTACCCCGAGAGGATGGAAGGCTGAGTCAACCTTGAGCCTGGTGGGATTCGAGCCTGCAATAATTGCAGGCAGCTGGAACTTAAGCGCAGGCATTTAACAGCCTGAGCCACCAAGGCCCTTTTAGGCCCTTTTTGGCCAGAAACCACCATTTGCTCTTGATTTCCAGCAAAGAGCACCCATTGGATATAATGGATTTGCTTAACGGCCACTGCAAAGAAGGTCGTAAAATCAAGCAAGGTCACACAGTTGTGGGTGCTCCTGTTTTGACCAAGGCTTCCCGAGAATCCTTGTCACACTTAGTTAAAACCACTCTTGTTTTATTTCAGCGCTGGGAATTATGTTCATTCACAGCCTATAATGAGTCCCAAACAGTCCCTCGAGATAAGCACCCACCTTTCTCTCCTTTGAATTGCTGCCAACAAAAGTGCCAAATGAACTATAAAAAAAACCAACTGAAGTACAGAGCTTCAAGGATTAATCCAAACAGAGCGAATGACTTTGCTTCCTGCAAAGGTTTCTCTACCTTTGCCTGTCCTTTATACCTAATGGGAAGGGCAATCACCTCCCAGCCACAATCACCTCCAGAGTTGCCCCTTTTGTCTCAGCTGCTCTTGCCATCTGGCAGCTCTGCACATGCACACACTGGGAACAGGCTCCCCTTGTTCCTCTGCCTCGCTGCTGCTAGACTCTGGAGGCTCCAGAGGCAGCACCCCACTCCCAGATGGTCCTGGCCCCAGCTCTGCATTGGACGCAAGATCCTCGTCCGAGTCCTCTCCAGACTCCTGGACTGGTCCCCGTTCTTCCACACTGTCTGATTCCACTGCCGTCTGCACAGGCTGCCGGCAAACCACAACAATTTATGATCAGAGACACCTTATAGGGGAATTGGCGGCATAACAATTTAATAAATAATGTCTGTAATTCTGCTGTATTGTGTTCGTAAGTGGAGGATTATCTGTGTCATTGCTCACTTCCATTTTGTTCTTTCTGCTTGCGTCCCTCCCTAACCTGTCAGATCATTTGAACATTATTTCCTGCCTCTGAGGGCTTTAACTTTCTCACCTAATATGGTGACACCTGCAGATCTGATGCACATTCCCTTCACCGCCTCCTCTGCAAGTCATTTATAAAAATGTTGATGAGTCGAAGACCCAGGACTGAACCTTATGACACCTCACTCAATACCTCACTCCGGTTTGACGAGCGGAGATTATCTGGAATCGATGGCTCCAGATAGCATTAAATTAATGTTTCTCTTGGTTTAAGCAGCATTGTTGTTGCACGCTGTGCTGACTAACACTTACAGCCTCTTCTGCACAAAAAGCAATTCCAAAAGCTTTTAATTAGCAAAATCTTCCAATTATAAAGCTAAACAAAGTAAAAAAAAGATAAAAGGAACCTTTTAAATGCATTTCACAGCAAAAAAAAAAAAAGCCAACAATTATTCTAGGATCAGTCATTGGGCTTTCCTCCCATCCCAGCAGCAGAGACGCACCCACACACCCTCCTTGCCAAAGGAGCACGTGGAGGGAGGGATAGGAGAAGCGCAGAACTGCTGACTCGGCAGTTCCCGAGCGCATGCAATTTTTATGCTACCCATAAACTTCTTTTGCTCCTGCAAGTCAGAAATACCCCTGCCACCACATTGTAACATGCTGTTCCCTAAGGGCAGGAAAATTCAATTCTGGCAGAGGCTGGGAATGATGCCGGATGGTTTCTTGAGCAGGGCAGAGAATTAGCAATCAGAGCGCGTGGCTTTACAGGCAGTCCTCACTTAGCAACTGCCTCATTCAGCAATCATTCAAAGTTATAACGATGTGGAAAAAGAATCACAGCCCATGCCCACATGTATGTCCCTCAATCAAGTGATTGCTGTTACACTCGGAACTCATTGTCCTGTGACTGGCCTTTTTGTTTCTTTCCTCTCCCCCTTGCAAAGAGGAGAGATTGGAGAGGAAAGGATTATAAGAGAGTAAGCAGGGGAATTGTCATCAAAAACTATGCATTAGCCATGACAATGGGGAATACACCAGGCTGTTTGCATAGTATGTTTGTGTCTACCAGTCAAAAACTGCATTCAATGTGTATTCTCTATTATGTGCCTGCTTACTCTCTTGAAATCCATTCCTTTCCAATGAACGTGTCTATCCCCAGCTTACAGTTCTTCTCTCCAAAGAGGAACTAGGGCTTCTCCAAACAACCATGGAAAGCCCACAGATTCCACCACAATTACTACCACACACACAAAGTAAAAAAAAATTGCTGATGGGCTCATTTATCCTGTCTGGTGGTGGTGGTGGCACTTTAGGATTTTGAGCTGCAACCTTGCTAAACCAAACTGCCAGACCATACCTGGATGTACAAGGCTGATCATAAATGTCTTCAAAATCTTTCTTCCCACTACTCCCAGTTTGCAAGTAGAGATATTTGGTGGGATACTTTATCCAGTGAAAGTGTCAGCCATTCAGAAAACAAACACTTCAAGAATGACAGGAACTACACTCTTATAGGCTGCAGGATCTGGAAATCTTGACAGAGACTTTCTGTGTTCCCCTTTTTGTTCCACGAAAAAAATGGGTAGCCATATTAGCAGGAGGATTGCTGCACAAGGCTGGGGAGGGGGGTTTGAGTTAAATGACCTCCTATTATACAACGATAGTGAAGAGCATCAAAACGGGACAGTCTTGAGTGTCATGGATGCCCCTGAAGTGGGCTCAGGTGATCAGGAAGAACCTGCTTGAGGAATTTGTGAGAGGAGCGTCTGGAAGACACGGGGGACTCTGAAGCAGGAGGGGATGGGCAAGAAGAAGAGGAGAGACCAGGAATTTCAGAAGCGCTTGAGGAACGATTGGATGGACAAGCGGCTGGCTGAGAACAGGAAGGAAGAACACATCTGTACAAGAGGCTCGGAAGGACAGCCAGAGGCAGAGAATGGAGAAGGGGCGCAGCTGCAACCAATGAGAAGGGATGAGGGTCTTAGGGTATGCAGGGAGGAGAACATAGAGTGTAGAATAATAGAGTTGGAAGGAGTCTCAGAGGTCTTCAAGCAGGAGACCCTATACCATTTCAGACAAATGGCTGTCCAACCTCTTTTTGAAAGTCTCCAGTGATGGAGCACCCCCAACTTTTGAAAGCAAGCTATTTCCTTGGATAATTGCTCTTACCATTAGGAAATGTCTCCTTAGTTCTAGGTTGTTTCTTTCCTTGATTGGCTTGCATCTATTGTTTCTTGTCTTGCCTTTTGGTGCTTTAGAAAACAGATTGAACTCCCCTCATCTTTGTAGGAGCCCCTCAAATATTGGAAAAGTGCAATCATGGTCCTTCTTTTCATTAGGACCTGACCTGAGAGGCTCAGTGGAGGTCAGCAAGGCTACCCATGAGGAGGCAGCCTTGCCCCCTTCTTAATGAGTTGGACTATTTCTCCCTGCATGCAGTGCAGAGTCATTCTTCCATTTCGGATCATGTGTTTGTTCAGCCACCATGTATCTTGCCTTGGAACTTTGCCTTGACTCTTTGTTTCTGGAGTTTGGACTTTGCCTTGTGGACCTCAGGATTGGATTTTGGTTATGGGATTTGTATTTTGGACCATGGACTTGTTTTTGCTGGACTAGCTCTGTGTTTTTCCTGACTTGGGAAAATTGGACTCATTGGGTCTCTGCTCTGGTCCCTGTGTGGGAAATCCTTGGGAATACTACTTGAGGCTGGTGAAACCTCAACAAAGACTTCAAACCCTTGTGATGTGTGCATGTGTGAGCGGGACAGGATGCTGAGTTTCTTCCTCACTGCCAATCCCACATTATGTATGTTTGCCGCCCTCATTTATTTATGAAAATAATGAAAGCAGGATAAAATCTAATGAATTAATCCTTGATGAAAGGCATAGAGACTAAAACACATGAAGAACGGTTGCAGGATATGGGTTTGGCTAGTCTAGAAAAAAGCAGGGTTAGGGGGTGACCTGACAGCAGTCTTCCAGGACTTGAGGGGCTGCCCCAAAGAAGAGGGGGTCAACTTATTTTCCAAAGCACCTGAAGACAAGGGAAGAAACAATGAATGGAAACTCATCAAGGAGAGAAGCAATCTGGAGCTAAGGCGAAACCTCCTAACGGTGAGGACAATTAACCAACGGAACGGCTTGTCTTCAGACGTTGTGGGTGCTTCGTCACCAGAGGTTTTTAAGAAGAGTCTAGACAGTAACTAATCTGAAATAGTATAGGTTCTCCTGCTTGAGCAGGGGGCTGGACTAGAAGAGCTCCAAGGCCCCTTCCAGCTTTATTCTGATTCTGATTCTAATAAATAAAGAAAATAAAATATTCTCACCCAGCCAGTTCTGGTCCTTACTTTCTGCATCTGTTTGCTGAAATATCCACAGATGGATCTCTGCCACCCCTGGCATCCTATCTAAACCCCACTTCTCCTGCCCTGGAGCTGCCTTCTGCTTCTTACAAGTACAAAGATTTAAAAGGACAGCCTGAATGAAAACTTGGCCCTGGGCACAAAAAGAGATCCATTTAATAAATTGGAAACTCCTTTTTTTTTTCATTAAAAGAAAAAAAAAAGAAAGAAAAAGAAAGATCTTCAATTAGTGTCTTTGCTCAGACCTTCAAGGTTTTTTTTTTCTTCTAAAGCATCAAGGGGAAAAAAAAATTAAAAAGCTACCCCAGGCTCTTATCTTCTAATCTAGTCTAATTTTAAAAGGAGAAAGAGGGAGAGAGAGAGCGAGATTGGGGGAACAGTTTGGGGTGGTTGTTTTTTTTTACTTTTTATGCACTCTTTTTGATCAACAGGCTAATCTTATTATAGCTAATATGCTGCTCTCTCAGTGCATCTGTTTTTGAAGCAGCTCTGGAGCAAAACTATGGACAGAGGGAACTGAAATAGTGGAGAAGAGACCTCCAGAATGAAAGTCAGCCTTTTGGGCAGCCTTGGGAGGCAAAGAATTAAGTGGGGTGGGGAGGGGTGTGTAAAACAGTAGGTTTTCACCTTGCTAGGAAAAATGCCAGCCATTTAGTCCAGTGTTTCTCAGCCTCAACAACTTTCAGATGTGTGGACTTCAACTCCCAGAATTCTGCATGCTGACGGGGGCAGCTGGCTTTTGCATGCTTTACCAACATGCTGGCTGGGGAATTTGGGGAGTTTGAAGTCCACACAGAAAGAAGGGGGGTCAAGCTATTTTCCAAGGCACCTGAAGGCCAGACAAGGAATAATGGATGGAAACTGACCAAGGAGAGATTCAGCCTGGAAATAAGGAGAAAATTCCTGACAGGGAGAACAATCAGCCAGTGGAACAGAAGTTGCCTTCAGAAGTTGTGGGAGCTTCATCACTGGAGGCTTTCAAGAAGAGACTGGACTGCCCTCTGTCAGAAATGGTGTAGGGTCTCCTGCTTGGGTAGGGGGTTGGACTAGATGACCTACAAGGTCCCTTCCAACTCTGTGAATCTGCAATCTGTAATCTGCTTGGAAAATCTGAGACTTTAAGTCCACATAGCTGGGGAATTCTGTGAATTGAAGTCTCATGCATTTTAAAGTTGCTGAGTTTAGGACACACTGATAATTAAGTGTCTATGAAGATTCTCAGCCATCCAGGTCATAGTTGTCCCAAAGATACTTTTTAAAAAGGCAACTGGGCTTCCTTTTTTTCCCCTGAAGACATTTCACTTCTTATTTAAGAAGCTTCTTCAGCTCTGACTGTATGGTGGAAGCTGGAAGGATTTACATTCCTTGCAAGTCATCAGAAAGAGTGCTAAGGACCAGATGACTGCAAGGAATGTAAATCCTTCCAGCCTCCACCATACAGTCAGAGCTGAAGAAGCTTCTTGGATGAGAAGCGAAACGTCTTCAAGCAAAAAACAAAGGAAGTCCAGTTGCCTTTTAAAAAAAGCAGCTTTGGGACTGATAGGCCAATCTTTTTTCCACCAGCCCAGTTTACCATACACCCACAGGGGTGGAGGCCACCCAGGCCACCATATAGAATGACATCATTGTACCATTTGGATGAGATCACATATGATGTCACTACAGCTTCTGCTGGATGGTTGCAAATGAACACCGGTTAATGAATTTTATTAATCAAGAGAAATTACATTCAAGCGCTTGCCCACTTGGAATAATTTCGATATTGATTTTTCTGTGATAGACGCACTGGAATAATGCAATAGGCAGCCAGGCTGATTATTATTATTATTATTATTTTGCATCTGTGGTGCAGGAGAGAAGTGACAGGCCTGAGTTTCCATGCCAAGTGATTACTTGAGGTCTTGCAAGGGGGGGTGGGGAAGGGGCTTCCACCACTCCTGGTGTCCAGGTTTTTTTGTGGCTCACTTGCCAAAAGGATTTCAATTCACTGAACTCCCTCTGTCTCTGGGCCCCCAATGCCTATCCATCACGTCGTGGTAAAATGAGATTGATGTTCTCCCTGCAAGAGAGGCAAAAACACTCATCCATAATGCAGGACGCTGTCCCAGGAGGGATTCGTTCGTCTTCCTTTGCTGCAAGACGCGGCTGAAAAGTTACCCAGCGAGGAAAGGGGAATGAGGTGGTGGGAGCAAGAATGGGGGTTCTGGCAAGTGAACAAAAGGGAAAGCTAGGATGAGGAGGAGGAGGAGGAGGAGGAGGAGGAGGAGGAGAAAGGAAGAAATGCACAGATAGGGGACAGAGGGAAAAAAAAACTGGTCGGATTGGGATGCTCGCTAAGGCACAAAGTTGTGAAAGCAAAATGAAATCAAATCCCCCTTTTTGATTTACCCATTTGACGTATTGTGCGAGGCAGGAGAGCTGCTAGTGAAGACATACTTTTAAAAAATTCTTGCAATGACTGCAAAATTTTAAATGGGGGGGGGGCTGAGGGTGCCAACGTGGATTTTCAAGCCAGAGATTGGACCGCAAAATTTCCCATTACACACACACACACACACACACACACACACACACGGGCGTTAGAGAGGAAATCCAGAAGAGGCTTGAAACAATCGCACCGCACGCCAATTTGCTAACTTCGTAACTGAGAGAAACTGAATTAGCTTCCTAGGTGTGCAGAAAGAGAGAGAGAGAGAGAGAGAGAGAAAGGGAGGGAGGGAGGGAGGAAAGAGAGAAGAAAAAAGATAGAAAGAAAAAGCATAAAGGGCTAGCAAGGAACGAAAATCAGAAGTGAAAAGGAGTTGAGTCTTCATCCCGGTAAGGTCAGCAGTGAGCACTGCTAATAGAGATTTAAAAACATGCTTCGTGATTCCAAATGTGTCACGCTTGATTAGAAAGCTGTTTCAGAAAATTTGGAAGAAACTGAAGCTACAATTAATAGAAGCAGGCCCAGTTAGTCTTTAATCTGTGACTTTTTAACAAAGCCTCTTTTATGCGAGGGCCTTTTGATCATTATGTGCTCCTTGAGATTTGGACTTCCCGCACCACACACTATTAACTCATTGGCACCCAACAAAATAGCTTTACAAGGTCAGAGGATTCCAACCCATAACTCCTTTATCCATTTCTTTTCTGGCGTGAAATCCAGTTTCTTCCTGCAAAAGTGCAGAAGAGCCGCTGTCTAGAGCGAAGGCTGGGGAATCCTGAGAGTTGAACGCATCTCCTTCTTCTATCCAAAAGGTGGACTTTGCTGTCCACATTTTGGATAGAGAGGACCACGGTTTGAAAAGGGGGAGGGGTAAAAGAATCCATCTATATTAGAATTGACCACCCCTCCCTCAACAAAGGGGGAGGAATAAGACACCACCTATCTCCTGCCTACAACACAGTCCATTCAGCAGTTCCAAGAAAGTTCCACCCCTATTTGCACTCTGATTCAGGAGACCCTGAGGGCACAGATAAACCCCCAAGTGGCTTCAAGAGCTCTCAGAGAGAGTACTAATGACCAGATGACTGCAAAGAAATACACCCTTCCACCTCTCCCAAACAACCAGAACCTATCCTTCCTTCTGTTTCCTAGTATGAGTTGATTGCTTATTGTACCCTATGACTATTATTAAATGTTGTACCTGATGATTCTGGACTTGTGATGAATGTATATTTTCTTTTATGTACACTGAGAGCATTTGCACCAAGACAAATTCCTTGTGTGTTCAATCACACTTGGCCAATAAAGAATTCTAATCTAATCTATTCTATTCTATTCTATTCTATTCTATTCTATTCTATTCTATTCTATTCTATTCTATTCTACTCTACTCTACTCTACTCTACTCTACTCTATTCTATTCTTCTCCCCATCATCCAGTTTCAACGGTCACTACCTATCCTTCCAAAAAAAAACCCACCATCCAAGGAACTGATGAAGCTCTTTGGATAAGAAGCAAAATGTTTTCTTCTTCTTCCTCAACCCCTCCCCCCAAAAACCAACAGTCCAACTGTCTTTTGAAGAAAAACACACCTTTGAGACAACCTGTCAGCTCTGGAAGTTATATTAGAACCAGAAGCTTCCACACTGCCACATTCCTGTGCCTGGGAAAGTAGGAGGGGGCAATTTTTAGAGTGCTGGTAGTTAGACATAATAGCATTTTTCTTTTCAGTCAAGGTCATGTTATTGCTGTGCCTGGAGGAGGAGTTTTGAATTACTAAGGGAAAACCTGGAACTTTCAGATTTGGGTTTTTCCCAGGTGTGCCGGTATGACTACTCTAATAAAAGGAAACTTTGAGAAAATGCCTGTCTCAGAGTTTTTAACTGGAGTTGGGTTTTTCTGGAACCCTGACACAACTATGACCTGGATGACTGAGAACTTCCTTAGACTTGTGAGTTGAACTCCACACATCTTCAAGTTACCAAGGTTGAAAAACAATACACCAGAGAGAAGTCTCTCCCAAATCTGATGCTCTCCAGGGGTGTGGGCTTCAACTCCCATTATCCTCAGCCTGAGGATTATGGGCATGGGTCCTACATATCTGGAAGGCTTCTGGAGAAAGTAGCTTGCAGGATAAAACAGGCATGATGTTCGGGGGGCAGGGGTTCCACCTACGTAATGTAAAGATTGTGTTTGAAGAAGCGACAGATGACATCCTGCCCTAAACAATACTCTCTGAAGCTATTTGGACTAACTGGGAAATGTTCATTGGTGCCAATGGAAAATGTTCTCTGAAAGCAAACTGCAGCTTCAAGCACATCTTCATCCTCCTCGTGGAAGCTGTTGTTTGCAGACAGAAGGAAGTGCAGTGGCTTCTTTTTAAAGCAATGTGCTCAGTCTTTCTTTGCTTCTTTGGCTTATCTTGAAGAACCCAGGTCAGTCCTGCATCTCCGCTGCAGGAGAAGAAGAGGCAGGGCCAGGAGGTGGGGAATCAAGAGAGGCTGACGAGACAGGATTGTAGTCTAGTAAAAAGAAGGACTGGGGGGTGGCATGATAGCAGTGTTCCAGTATTTGAGGGGCTGCCCCAAAGAAGAGGGGGTCAACTTATTCTCCAAAGCACCGGAGGCAGGACAAGAAATAATGGATGGAAACTAATCAAAGAGAGAAGCAACTTGGAGCTAAGGAGAAACTTCCTCAAAGTGAGGACAATTAACTAGTGGAATAGCTTGCCACCAGAAATTGTAGGTGCTCCATCACTAGAAGCTTTTAAGAAGACACTGGAAAGCCACTTGTCTGAAATGTATAGAGTCTCCTACTTGCACAGGGGGTTGGACTAGAAGACCTCTGAAGTCCCTTCCAGCTCTATTCTGCTTGAGTCAATACATCCTCTACTTCAGCCCCTTGCTCAAGCAGCAGACTCTATAATACCATTTCAGAAAGATGGCTGCCCAGCCTCTTCTTAAAATCCTCCAGAGATTCCTTCTGGAGGCAAGCCATTCCATTAGTTACTTGTTCTAGTCTAATTGGCGAATGGGTCACAAGCAAAGAAGAAGCTTGGACAATCTGCTTTCACGAAATCTTGATGTTTGTGGTTTTACTTCTTGCATCCTCCAGCTGCTAAAAATAATCATAAAAACGTGACCCTCATTATCAAGCAACCCTGAACGAGATGGGCAAAATCTGGATGGAGAAATGGATGTTGAACTTTGGCTTAGTGGAAGACTTGAGAATATAGCTGTGATTAGGAGATTTTATATATATGTGTGTGTGTGTGTGTATGTATGTATATATATATATATATATATATATATATATTTTTTAGATTTTCACGGGTAAAGGTATGTAGGTCTTGGTGTATTCGGGTCTTGTCCCATGTAAGATTGAGAATACCTTGGCAACGCGTTTGACGAAATCTCATCCGTCATCTTCAGGCTGGTGTCTTCAGCTTCGTTCTCCTGGGAGAAGTGTGTGATCGTGGCTGTTTTTCCCTTTTAAACTCTAGAGTTGGATGTGTTGTTACTTTTTGATTGGTTTGTGGAGTTGATGTATGCAGATTGGATGGCTTTTTCCTGAGACCCTGTGTGGCTGAGGTGCTGGCTGTGTGTCTCTCAGCCTTTTGTGTTGTAACGACCTGGGTAATGGGCTGTGTGATGACCTTCTGAGTACACCAAGACCTACATACCTTTACCTGTGAAAATCTATGAAAACATGTATATATATGTATGTATATGTATGTATGTATGTATGTATATATGTATATGTATGTGTATATGTATATGTATATGTATATGTATATGTATGTATATGTGTGTGTGTGTGTGTGTGTGTGTGTGTTTTCTTAAGTTTTTGCAGGTATTTATATGTATGGTATTCAGCTTTGTTCGGGTATTTTCCCACATCATTATAGTTGTGCTTTTAAAGTTGTAGTGATGTTTCAGCAGAATCTCATCTGCCATCATCAGGCTCATGTATTGGGTTCGTCTGTGTGTCAGACTTTCGCAGCCGTTTCAGTTTTAAATTTAGAGTTAGCCACGTGCTGTGTTAGAATGGTTTTTTCTTCATCCTGATTGGTTGGGAGTCTTGGTCTGTGTTTATTGGCCTTGGAGTTTGCTGTGTTCTGCTTGATTGGTGTTTCTAATATCTTCTGTCTGTTTTGTAGTGTTTTTTTTTGTCTTGATTGGCTGGTAATGTTGTGTTTCCTGTATTGGGGGCTTGTAGTGTGGCTTGGCTTTGGGTGAATTGAGATCCAAATATGGCTTATTTAAAAAAAAATAGATTTCAAGTTGTGGAGTCCTTGTGTCAGCTTCTTTGAGACTTCTGGGGCTGCCACATTCAGTGCCTGGGAATTTGGGAGGGGGGACTTCAAGGAGCGTTGGAAGATTACACACAAGGAGAGGTTTTTCCGCAACGCCATCACTCTGCTAAACATATAATTCCCTCAACACTGTACATTTACAAAGTCTGCACTACTATTACTGTTAACCTTCTCACCACACCTTTTCACCCATCCCCTCCCACTTGTGACTGTATGACTGTAACTTTGTCGCTTGTATCCTTACAATTTATATGGACTGTTTCCTAGTATGATTTGATTACTTATGGTACCTTATGACTATCATTAAGTGTCGTACCTGATTATTTTTGACGAATGTATCTTTTCTTTTATGTACACTGAGAGCTTATGCACCAAGACAAATTCCTTGTGTGTCCAACCACACTTATTATTATTATTATTATTATTATTATTATTATTATTATTATTATTATTATTATTATTATAACTTGTATGCCACCCCATCTCCGAAGACTCGGGGCAGCTCACAGCTAAAAAACAGAGACAATAAATACTTAAAAAACGATTAAACCAAATTACAAGCCCAAATCCTAAAAACAAATTTGCAATAATTAACATTAAAAACTATCCCCCGCCCCAAGGAGGGGTCAACATTTGGCCAACAAAAAATTCTATTCTGTTCTATTCTATTAGCCACAACAACATTCCTTTCTCAGAGAGTCAAGGACATGTAACCCTGCACCTGAAGGGGAGTGACTGAGGATAGTCTCCAGTTGGAAGGAAGTAATGATTGGACCATGTGATGGACTATGGGGTGCAGGGGCTGGATTTTGGATTCTCTTTGGGCTAAGGAAAACCTGGAAATCTCAGGTTTAGGTTTTCCTCAGATGTGCCAATATGACATCTCTAATAAAATGGATCTTTGAGAAGATGACTGTCTCAGAGTCTTTTAATTCGGAGGTTGTTACTTGGAACACTGACACCTTGGTGCTCTCGGAACTTGGTTGTCTGCTTGCATTGAACAGAGAACAGAGAATCATAGGGCTGGAAGGGACCTTGGAGGTCTTCTAGTCCAACCCCTTGCTCAGGCAGGAAACCTTATCCCACTTCAGACAAATGTTTGTCCACTTTTTTTAAAAAAAAGAAAACCTCTGGTGTTTGAGCACCCACAACCTCTGAAGGCAAATCATTCCACTGAATTAATTGTTCTCACTGTCAGGAAATTTCTCCTTAGTTCTAGGTGGCTTCTCTCCTTGATTAGTTTCCATCCATTGCTTCTTGTCCTGCCTTCTGATGCTTTGGAAAATAGGTTAACAAGTTAGGGACAGATACCCTATGCAGTCATTAGGAGAAAAAAAAAATCCACTGGATGGCAGAATCAAAGCTAAGCCGTGCTTTGACAGATTACAAGAAAGGATTGACTACACATGCCAACCTAACGCTAAATTAACCATTGCATTCCCTTTGATTTAGCATAAGCCTCATCGAGAAGACTTCCAGGAGATCCCAGGACCATGCACAGCAGGTTAGATTGGGAAGTAAAGATAAAGGTAAAGGTTCCCCTTGCACATACGTGCTAGTCATTTCCGGCTCTAGGGGGCGGTGCTCATCTCCGTTACAAAGCCCAAGAAAGAGCCAGCGCTGTCCGAAGACGTCTCCGTGGTCATGTGGCCGGCATGACTAAACACTAAAGGCGCATGGAACGCTGTGACCTTCCCACCAAAGGGGTCCCTATTTTTCTACTTTTATTTTTTTACATGTTGTCGAACTGCAGAAGCTGGGACAAGTACCAGGATATCACTCCATTATGCGGTGCTAGGGATTCGAACCGCCGACCTTTCCGATCGACAAGCTCAGCGTCTTAGCCACCGAGCTACCGCATGCCCATTGATTGGGAAGTGTGTGTGTGTGCGTTTACAAAAAGGAATTTCAGTCCATTTCCATACTGCTGCCATGACATCACTAGGGGTCGACTTCAACTCAAAGATGGAGATATTTTTTTTAGAGGTGTGACAGTCATATTTCCTCAAGTCAGACCCAAGAGAGGGCTGTTGCCTCATAATTTCAGAGTAGAATTCCACTGTGCACAATTGCAAGTTTCAGAAACTTCATTTTGCACAATCGAGCTTAAATCTTTATTTATTAATTTATCTGAAGCCTGAAGATTTAAGACCGTGCCGTTAAGAAGCAACAAGAGAGAGTCACAGGAGTAGGCAGCCCAGAGAATTTTAAATGACTGTCTGCATGTAGTTAGCTCTATAATTAGCCACATAACTCAAGCGTGCAACCCCTTGTCCGACTGACTTTGCTACACTTAAGCGAAACGTTTCGAGCGTGAGACATCCATCATCCCTTATCAGGAAAACAGGCTTGGGAATTGCAGCAGCAGAACTAACTATTAATTCTTTGAAAAGCAATTTTCAAACCCCATTTTAATGTGCTATTTACAGAAGGTTCCCTCCGTAAGCCTTGATGAACCCCGGTTGCAAACCTTATGCTTGTTATTTCAAGCGAGGCCCAAATCAACTCCCAGTCGTACAAGATAGCTTTGAAATCAATGGTGCAGGTGTACCAGAAATCGGACATCGTCAACTGAGTGCAGGAGCAGACAGCTCCCTGAAACAGTCTAACTGTGCAGTCTGAAAGTCCCAAAGAATTCCTCCTTGGTTCACCCAAAGAGGGGAATAAACTTCCAGAGTTTCCTCAAAGATGCTTTTTCCAAAAAAGCAACTGGACTGTTTTTTTTCTTGAAGAAGATGTTTTGCTTCTCATCCAAAAAGCTTCATCGGTTCTGGCAGGATTGTGGGGACAATAGAAGGATTAGTTCCGACCAGGGGTGGGATTCAAAAAAATTTATCACCGATTCAGTGGGCATGGCTTGGTGGGCTTGGTGGGTGTGGCCTGGTGGGCGTGCAGGGGAAGGATACTGCAAAATCCCCATTCCCTCCACACCCCACTAACCTGCTTTCCAGCTCCGTTCTCCTGGGCAGGGCAACCAAAGAAGACCCAGCCAATCAGCTGGGACTCAATGGGAGGCAGAGAAGAGATGGGATTGGCGGTGCCAGTCAGAGGTGGCATCTGCCAGTTCTCTGAACTACTCAAAATTTCCACTATCAGCTCTCCAGAACTGGTCAGAACTGGCTGAATGCCACCTCTGGTTCTGACAGGATGGAGGGTGGGATCGTATTTCTTGGCAGTCATCTGGTCATTAGCACTCTCTCTGAGAGCTCTTGAAGCCACTTGAGGGTTTATCTGTGCCCTCAGGATGACCTGAATCAGAATGCATCACTCCAGATCAGAATATTTATTGCATGGCTTCACAAACTCCTTTGTGGACAGATATATATACTTGATTGATGATCAAAACGGAACAATTGGCAGTTTACCAGAAATTGGATGGATTGTTGCTGGAGGAGGCATATTTTTTAAAAAAAAAATCCCTCAAATCATTTACAAACTAGCATCTACCCATCATCATTCATGGGTGGCCAGTGAAGTCTTTTGAAGCTGATGGTCTGGGATGCCACCTGTTGGCTCCCTGTTGGCTCCCAAACGTCTCCCATTCCTTGCCAAAAGCTGCATCTGAGACCTGAAATGTGATCCCAGGACCAAAGGTGAATTTAGTAGCTTCCAGATGTTGCTGAATTACAATAGAGGTCACTGGGAAAGGAAGGTATAAAAAAGTATAGGTAAAGGAGTCTTTCCGGATTTAGCTCTGCTAATCATTGCTGGCTATGGGGGATGGTGCTGTTTCAAGGTCATTGAGCCAGTGCTGCCCAAAGAGATTTCCATGGTCAGGTGGCCAAGCATGATGTCACAGAGCTCTGTTACCTTCCCACCAAAGTGGCACCTATTTCTCTGTCAGAAATGGTATAGGGCCATGTTTATTTGTTTGTTTGTTTGTTTGTTTATTTATTTATTTATTTATTTATTTATTTATTTATTTATTATTTGAACTTGTATGCCGCCCCATCTCTGAAGACTGGGCTGCCACAGCTAAAAACAGAGACAATAAATACTTAAAAAACGATTAAACTAAATTACAAGCCCAAATCCTAAAAACAAATTTGCAATAATTAACATTAAAAAGTATGTTGGCAAACCTATGCCACGCATGCTGGAAGTGGCACGCAGAGCCATTTCCCTCAGCACGCAAGAGGTCACCCGGAAGAGCTGCACTGCGCATGCACACGCGTGCCGCCACCCGACAGCTGATTGTCAGGCATCTGGTGCACATGTGCAGAGGATGGAGAGGGAATGCACGGGAGACGCTCGTGCATGCGCAGGGATGTGCTGCGCGTGAGGGGAAAGCACATGCATGCGCAAACGCATGGCGCACAAGGAGAGAGTCGTGCGTGCATGAGCAAAGATGCACGGCACATGAGGGGGGAATTGCGCATGCATGTGCAGACATGTGGTGCGCAAGTGGGGTTGCACGCACATGCATGCAGGGGGCATGGGGGGGCCCAATACGCATTGCCTTCTGGGTGCTGGCACGCAAGTGCGCACAAGTGCGCTTATCGGCATGGCAGCCGAAAAAGATTAGCCACCACTGGTACAGGGTCTCTTGCTTAAGCACGAGGGTTGGACTAGGTGACCTACAAGATCACTTCCAACTCTGTTATTCCATTCCATTCCAGTTTCTAGTCCAGGGGTCTCCAACTTTGGCAACTTTAAGACTTGTGGACTTCAACTCTGGGAGTTGAAGTCCACAAGTCTTAAAGTTGCCAAGGTTGGAGACCCCTGCTCTAGTCTAATCTATTCTAATCTAGGTCTACTCTACTCTACTCTACTCTATACTCTACTCTACTCTTGTTCTGTTCTGTTCTATCTACTCACATTTGCCTGCTTTCAAATTGCTAGGTTGGCAAGAGCTAGGGTGAGGACGGGAGCTCACCCTGTCTAATGGAGCTCGGGGTCTTGAACCTAGGCTGCCAGCTTTCCAGCCGACAAACCCAGCATCTTAACCACCAAGTCACCACGCCAGAAGAAAGGTGGGAAATGTAGTATTAGCACTGGCAGGAAGCCACAATTATCTCATTGTCCGCCTAAAATCAAAGGGAATAACCTTCTGCAGACACACGGCAGTTGGGGGATCTAACACCATAGCAATAAAGTGCTCAACTGGAAATTCAGTGTATTTGTGAAGGCTTGTGGAGATCAGTTTCTGCTGATACACTGAACGGCTTACAGATTCTGTAGTTGCTTAATTGGTTTCCCCATAACTTAGCCAGCCAGAAGATATTATAAACCAAGCTACTATCTTCCCAAATGTTTTTAAAACTATTAATAAACTCTTTCTAAGAAGCAGGTTAAAGAAAGGTTTCAGCAGTCAGGCCATCTCACAGCAACATTATTGTCCTTTCAGCTTTGGGAAAGATCTTATTTTCCTCCCAGGTATTTAGAGAAGTCAATGTTTTTACAACTTTCGTTGCTACTTGATATGTTTTCTCTGGCTCAACCGCCATTCTTATGGCTCCTCCTGATTTTACTCCGGTCTGTTGTTACGTTTTCAATGTCTGTTCTCACAAATTACCACTTTTCATTTTATACTGATGAATTTTAGAATATTTCACCCTAAAATATTTTTTATTTGGATTGACAGTAGCTCAGCCACAGGTGCCTGCTGCTCTCAGGCAGAAAAATCAAAAGTCTGGTACCACCTTTTTGAAAGCTTTTGCCGTTGAATAAAATGTATTGCCTTTTGTGAAGAAACTGCACAGGCGGAATGTATGGGGTCTCCCTCTTGAGCAGGGAATTGGACTAAAAGACCTCCGAAGTCCCTTTCAACTCTGCTTTTCTATGTTACTCAGCAGTAGTCCCTGCTCTGGGGAATATTTCCCCCTAGGAGAGCAGAATGGTGCCGACCCTGTTAGCCTTTTGTAGAGCTTTAAAAACCTTGCTGTGTTCCTCCTGCACCTGGTGTACTGAATGGGGCCCTTGCCTGGCTTTCTTGTGAAACAGCCAAATATCTCTGCCACTGTGTATAATTATTGGGGATGTTTTAATTGTTTTAAAATATTTCTAATTGTTTTAATTATGGTATGTGTTTCTTTGAAATGTAAGCCGCCCAGAACCATTTATTGAAACAGGCAGCTGTAGAAATTGGATGGATGGATGGACGGAGGGAGGGAGGGAGGTATGAAGATAGATGATAAATAGATGATTAGATAGGGATAGATAGATAGATAGATAGATAGATAGATAGATAGGAGTAGATGATAGAGAGAGATGATAGATAGATAGATAGATAGATAGATAGATAGATAGATAGATA